>DWCF01007753.1:0-10217 GCA_018230265.1 Delias oraia
TGATTTTATCTCGCAGCGAGACTCCGAGCATTGCCCTCTCCATAGCTCGCCGAGTGACTCTGAGCTTCTCCATTAGAGCCATCGTAGTATTTAAAAGGTTATAAATTATTAATTAATAGTACAATAAGAATATTCTGATGCACTAGTTAGGCCGGCTAGTCCGAAGTGATACCACGGGCAGACAAAATCCTCAGCTTGAAACAATACTTGAATTGTGTTTTGTAGTGAGTGAGTTATAAACCCGAACTATGATGCGGTTATCGATGAACGGCGATGTTGTTTTACCATATAAGAGACCCACCTGCTTCGTCGTACACTGTAGGTACTATAAAAAATATGTAAGTAGACCTATAGAGATCTATACATACTGCTAATATAACTTATGAATTCATAAAACCTAAAAAATAAGCCATTAAAGAGATAAGATATAAAAACATAAAGTATATAATATGTTTATTATAAGAATAAAAAATCATAAGAGCCTACTCAGGGCATCATATTGTTGAAAACATAAAAAAGGATATGAAAGCGAGTGCTTCGCAAAATTACCTTAATTTAAAATTTCCTCACGTGGAACAAGAAAATTTGTGGGACAAATTCTTGGACCCAAACAGGTGCAGAGTTTAGAAGAAAGTGCGCAACTTGCATAAGGAATATTAAAAGCCATAAATTAAAGAACGCGGAGTTAGAACTTTAGTTATTTAAGAAAATATTATGTTGCCTTAATTTTAAGTTAACGCACTAATTGAGCCGACTCGTTCGGGTACTGGCTCATAGAATACCAGCATGAAATACTTAAACTGTTTAGCTGAGTGAAAGTGTATAATCCCATCAATTTTATATTGCTCCTTGTGACCAGAAACACTGGCAACAGAACCGAAACGTGGATTTGAGTTTCGCTACACATGGGCGGCGATGATCTTTTATCATACGGAGCCTCTATTTATCTATGTCATAACACTATTACTATATAGTAATTATTATATACATTTTAACTTATTTCATTATTAATATAAAATATCTTGAAAGGAGGGTTAAAACATTGAATATGTTATTTACTTACATATGTATTATGTTATATCTTTTAAGATTTACATATGATATTGATATAACAACTACTTAAGCACATCAAATCATATAATACCTCTCTATCCCTTTAATTACGTTAAATTTTTACTTTTTAAAAGAACGTAATAATACTAAGAAGACAAATTAACTAAAAAATCAGCAAATCTAAGCCCATAATTTAAACACAGAAACGTAATAAGCCAATCCGTAATTCATTTAATTGATATACCCAAAACAAACACAGGAGCGATTAAAACAACCAGGATAACATTAATTCAAGTGTAAATCGTCTAAAAATAACGACGGCTGTTTTTCTCGGAGGCAGGAGTGGAAACGACAGGCTGTACACACAAAAAGACACGGGTCGAGAATGTGAGACAAATTAATGCCCTTCTGCTGGGAAATTGGCCCAATGCCCCAGCCCAGCTTGTCTCAATTACCGTGATGTAAGATGCGTAATAAAGGGCAATTCAGCTGATTTATCGTAACATTAATTATAACTGTTGAAGGTTAATGGTAGGTTCGCCGTGAATCAAGGACGAATACGAAAAAAATTCTCTTATTGATCTCATTAGAAATTTATGTTTACTAAGCATTGTTGGCAAAAATAGGTCGAGATGAATAATAAAAGATACATTTCTATTTCACTACAATAGATAAGAAAGCGAGGTGTGAGACGTGTTATTAATTGGATTTCAATCTTATATTACTAAAAAGGTTAAAGGTTATACAAAAAAGTAATAAATTATTATTATCATTTAATCTTAACATAAGATCTATATGAGATAATGTATAAAGAAAGTCGTGTCTGATACACGATTTATAACTCAAGGACGGCTTAATTGATTTGTCTACAAATTGGTGCACAATAATCTTAGAATCCGGAGAAGGACATAGACTACTTTTTACCCGAATACAGAAATAGAGCGTTCATAATTGGACCCGGTAAGTTGCGTACCGGGCATGATGACGTCTGCCGGGTCCACTCGTTTATAATATAATAGGGTCTATGGACATTATACTTATATCTTATGAAATACGGTTTATGGTTGTTTTATGTGAAAGAATTGATAGCCCATACAGCCATCACTACATTAATATGAAATCGGGATCATAAATTGAAAAAGGGCGGAGTTTAAAGCGATGACATTCAGCATATTCTCCCGAGTACCGGCTCAAATAAACTTTACTGGCTGTAAAACTTCCGTCCCAACTAAATAAGTACCTATTCTGGCTGAATTATGATTTGTCGGTCCCCAAAGAGCTGAATAAATTTTATTAAATCCCAAAGTTTATGAGGCGCCATGTCAGCGTGCGTTGGCTTTTTAATAAAATAAATCAATGCCAGCTCAACATAGCGACTGATTAATTTATTTTACGGCGATCACTAGCCGGATGATAGAAATCGTAGTACTCACAGATCAGCCCAATCTAAACTGGCCATAAAATATTTTATGAGTGAAAATATATTTCGTAGACGATATTAAATTTATTTTTGAAAATGAATTTTCATATTATACTATATAAAGTACAAATATAAATTCATTTTAATAAAATCAATGGCAAATTACTTATTAAAGGTCTGTTCATGGACAACCTTAGCCCATGTTGGGCTACGGATGTGTTAAAAGACTAAAAATACGGTCTTTTTGCTTGAAAATACCTATGAAGGCGCGAATCCACAGAATGGTGGCGCGCGACACAAAATAATTTAAATACTCTCAGTTTTGGAACGAGAAACATTGAGGTGCTATGAATAAAACTTTATAATCTGCTTCGACATTCAAAGATGATTTTCTACTTAATCTAAACATTTTTTTGTTTGAAAGCTTTATATATAAGTACCAAGTATACCGCCGCAAAAAAGCCTTTTAAGAAAAATACGCCAAGTTAATCTTTAGACAAACACAAAGAAAATTATTTTTATTTTTATCACATTTGAAGTCATATTTTTGTGTTAATTTTTTTTATCGTTAACCTCACTCATTCAGCGAAACTACGAATACTGTTTCACGCTTGTATTCAATGAGCTCGTGGTATCACTTCGAACGAGCCGGCCCAATTTGTGCGTCTGCATATGTTTCAGCATGACTTCCCTACAGGTATGATAGTGTTAACCCGGCTACTATTCAGCCCATTCAAATACAGAATAAATTTTAAATGTTCTATTTGAATAGGAATTGAACCCGATACGTGATATTTTAATAATTACAAGGAATGCAAGCAGGACATTACTTGGCATGGGTTATTCGTGGTGATATCACGAAATCAGCGTAGAAGGTGTGTCCCAGTTCACCGCAATTCCAAATTTACATTGCTGTGAATTTTTCAGCTTTATTTAAAATTACTAGCACCGGTACTATGACGATTTTATTTCCTGCTCAGCGCAGGAAATGAGGAAAACAAGACACTGCGAGCGCAGGTTGGATTACAATTGGGATATTTTTTGCTTAAAAAACACGTAACATTCCTTGATTGCTTTTACCGTGCTGTATTCAAAGATTATGAAGATCTATCCTGCGTGTTTTGATGTATCGGAAAGGTAAAAATTAGCTTCGCATAATTATTCGCATTATGTGGACGAAATTTACGCTTTAATTGTGATGCCGGCATTTTACGCGGCTTAAGCGGTATAATTTCAAAGACTTCTATAAATTTACTCACAAATTACAGTATAAATACAGTTTCACACTAGTATTCTGTGAGCTAGTGGTATCACTTCGGACGAGTCGAAGCAGCCTGTTTCGCGGTCCATGTGTGGTGAGAGTCGCCTACTCCGTTGCTCGCTATAAATAAGATATTTAAGAATCGATAAAACGAAATTGTACCTGAAAGTTGAGAACATTTGAATAATGTTTATAAGAATGTATTGTGCCAACACGACGCATCCGAAGCACGTTTCATCCCATCGGGCAGAATATGAATGTTAGAAAAGTGTAATAAATTTATAGCCGTTCCAAACTTTGTAGACACTTAGTTGAGAAGATTTATGCCATTAATAACTCGAAGGTAGATGCAGTTTGCCAGCCGAACGTCGCGAATGGGCCGCCAGAAGTAATTGACAAGAAAACTTGGCCGTCGCAGAGTTTGCTTTCAGTTTCTCACTTAGATTCGCTTGTTAGTTTTTGCTGCGCCGTCCTATTACTTGGACGGTATATACAGTAGGCTAGGTGGCCATTGTGAACGTCATTTCAAACTATCTAGCGAATAGTAAACGAAATCTGGTCACTTTGCGTAAATTTGCGAAGAACTTTTCTTCATTGTTCTGTCTCGTTCTTACAGTAAAAATTGTACGTATTTTATATTACTATCACACTTTGTACTTTATTTTTACTATATTGTAGTAAAAGTCGTATTTATTAATTTACGGATCTTGTAAAGTAAAATTTAAAAGGTGTTTATTATTTTAGGTGGCTTGGGCTGGCACGTCTGAAACCACGGGCTCCCAGAATACTCAGCGTGAATCAGTACTCGTTCTGTTTTTCTGTGGAGTGGATTTCGGACGCCCTTAAAAATGCCGCTTCAGTGGCGTTGTCCGCTATCGCATAAAAATAATCTTAACAATATATATAATAAATATGCAAAATAATGATAAAACTAAAATGCGCTGATAAAAAAATATTCAATTCTCCTTGTAAACGATGGCGAAAGCAATTTATAATTAATGGAAAAGACTAAGGAATATTCCGAATGCCCTAGTCATCAGACCGGTAATAGAATCCGATTGTGATCTTTCATTTGCCGTGAGCCAGTAACTTCGTGTTCGATGGAATTATAATGAAGACGAAAATCGTATTATTTCTGATTCCTCCATTGTTTTAATAGTTGAGATGAAATAATTGCCGATTTCTGATTTTTTAATTTTCATTAGTCTATTCAGCATGATCCGTATCACCTTGCTGATTGTCGTTTCTTAAGGCAGTTTTTTTATTGTATAGCAGACAACGGAGCAGATGGGACTCCTATATGGTAAGAAAACTACCGCACCACAGTCCGCGCATTGATTGTGTTGCCGACGTTAAAGACGCACTTGACTGACTCTGTGAAACAGTATATGTACCGTTTCACGTTGAGTATTCTGTGATCCCGTGGTATCTTCTGTCGTACTCCGGACGAGCCGGCTCAATTAGTACGTTAGCATATGCTTCAGCATGGCTCTTCCGCGAGTGCGACATTCTTAAGACGCTCGCCCGGCGACGGTCAACCCGTTCCAGAAACCGAATAAAGAATAAATTATGTCTGTCTGGACCAAGATTCGAATTCACTATCTCTCGTTTTTTAGTACACTTTTAAAACCATTAAGCTACGAGGCTCTAATCATTAAAAGAATGCGATATAACTTTTATGTCAGCTGATGGAATTTTATGCGGAAGCAATAACTTAAAAACACAATAAAATTCGTCGGTTGGTGGGCAAATATTAACCGTACACGGGTGGTATTATTTATAGTATATGAGTCTGAACGCCCGCAGCACTTTTTACAAGTCGCACCACGAAGGGTCGACCGAAGTTATGTGAATGGGGAGGACTTGGCAAAAAGAAAATGAGGATAAAGGAATAATATATCAATACGAATCTTTAATATTCGCGCGCCACTCACATAAATCATACTGAATGAGATTGTAACGTAAATCAAGTGGCTTTTGCCTATTTTCATTAAGGAGGGCCTTTTAAGCGTTATGGGGTTCATCCCCAGGAGGATCGAGGAGATACGCTCCTCGATCTTTATCGTTCTATAACTGAGCATATTTTTAAAAAATTGTGCCGCGCACCAACAGTCCGTAGAATATGTTGCATTTAGATGTAATATATTTCCAAATCAATAAGACTTGGTGTCCTCCAAAAAAATAGCATACGTATATCTAAAAGGCCAGCAACGCACCCGTCTCATTATAAGGGCTGGTGTGTTCATGGGCGTAGAACCATATTAGCTAGCTAGGTGGGCCTTCTACTAGTTTGCTTCACTGTTTTCACAAAACAGTACCCTCAGCCCATGGATACGCTTTGCCCCCATTAAGTCGCGAGTGCGTCACCAAAAAGCGTGTATTTTAAGTACTATCTTTTAAATAAATGATAAAATCTTTCCAACCCCGACAGCCCGCAAAACCTCAATAATTTGACGCTTAAAGGGCGCTTTTAGATCCCTGTACATTCCTGAACATACGGAAACACACCCAACATTGTTTTACATGTATTATTACGTTAATAATGAATAATTACGCTTAGTGTGAATCTGTGTTTTGCGAATGTAACGGAATATCTCTTTTAGAGAAACATTGTTTGTACGACAAAGGTGCTGAGATCCATTGTAACATACAATTTCAATTAATTTACCCATTTAGCATTGTAATGTATTTCACAAAATTCATTATGTGAATTTTAAAGTGTAACATATTTCCATATACGCTCACTAAAGAAGTGTATTTTGTGGATTTTGGGTGTAATATTCCCTATTTCATTGCTCAGGGTCGCTTAGCGAATTATGGCGAGGACTACGCTCAGTGATTGTCCACGTGATCGAATCAGAAATGAGACGAACTAACGTCAACGACATAGTCCGCCGAATTAGCAAGCTAAAGCGGCAACGGCAGGCCGCATTGCACGCAGAGCAGATGGCTGATGTGGCCGAAAATGCTAGAGTGGAGAGCACTGACTAGCAAGCGCAGCGTAAGACGTTCACCCACAAGATCGTCTCCGACAAGTATGCATGGAGGTCCAAAGGGTAGTCCTACGGCTTAAATGATGATGATGATTCCCTAGATACAAGTGTCATCGTATGTTTTTAAGCTATACTTACATAGTGCAAGTAGCTATTTGTAACTAGTTCACGTAATTAAAAATATATCGTGACTTTAACAAAATATCAGGCAAATTCTAAGTTCCTTGCATGTTTGATACTAAATTATGTCGTGTAAAATTTATAAATTTTTTCATTAATTAATAATTAATAAAATTTTTATTTTTACATGAATGGAATTTACATAAGTTTCAAAGCATTATTAATAGTTTAGATGCTAATGAGAGTGAAGTATCCTTTATTATTTATTAATATTTTTATTGAATGATCTCATAAGGTTATGGATAGAAATTCATGAAAACAAATTTTTGGATGCTTATACATATCTGTATTTTTAGTGAATAAAGGGAACAGGTTATAAACTAAGAGAGCGTCGTATTCACGTGGTGTTATAAGTGTACCACGTGGCTTGATCTATTAGCTTCGATCCCCGATGCGAATAATAATTTGTAATTTATTTCGTAGTTGGAAAGGTTCACCAGTGTCTTACCCGTGGGAGAATTATGCTGAAGCATATGCTAACGCACTGATTGAGCCGGATCGCCCAAATCAATACCAAGGTGTCACAGAAAACCAGCCTGAAATGGTACTGTGTTTCGATAAGTGAGTGAGATATCGGTTTTTCTTGAAATTATGCCGCTTCAGCGGCATAAAGAGCTGACAATACAACAAAATCGCGGACTTTAGAGCGGGGATCTCATAACATAGAGGAAACCCGTCTGCTCAGTTGTCAGCTGTACCAAAAAAAAAAACAAATTTTTCTTAATTTTTCCTGAATAAAGACTAAAATATATCTTTATGATACGACGTATTCATAATAATTTTATTAATGTTTGGTAAAGCTTGTAAGAAATTATTGTGCACAGCTTGTAGTAAAGCGAGCCATTACAACCGCGAATAGCAGGTGTCCGCGCGGGCGATGGAACATCCCCACTTTGTTAATGGCTTTTTAATTGCCATCCCGAACTGAAACTGTAAATTAGAATTTCCACTGTGCAACTCACCATGATTGTAGACAAGCGAAGCTATATTTAACTCTAATCGATCCCGTTTCTGTGCTTATTGATCTCTCGTATTATGCTATAGCGGACAATGGAGCAGGTAGTCCGCATTTAACATAGACGCGATATATTACTTTCACATTGAAAGTCCATATGTGCGATCTTGACGCCCGAGTGCATGAGCCAGAGTACTCTGCTTTTTTGCCAAGCGTGACAGAGGATGGAAGACCCCGCACCATGGCGCCACCGAGGTGGCATTAACGTCAACTGTCGGATTCTTCTGAGGATATGTATATTTAATCTTATGGTGGTATTTCCGGCTATTCGGACATGGAAACTATTAAAATAGCCAGGTTAAATTTAACTGAATTATAAATACAGCTGATATGTGAAATTTAAACCACATTTCATTAAATTTTTACCAAGATTTAAAGAGAAGCCCGCCGCCCAGCAGCGGCTGAGGGTATCCAATGACGAACGACCGCTTATCCTATTTCATTTACCTCTGTTTTCGTTAAAAAACTAACTGGCCATTGTATCTGCTGTACGTATTTTGAAAATATAATCCGAGAAGTTGCGAAGCCACCGTGGAATATTTAATTTGTTTATTAGAATTAGGCACAACACTGGGGATTTGTGTCTTATAAAACCGACACAGCGTACATAAATAAACCAACAAGCGAAGGATTAGAGCAGGGAATCAGTTCGCAAGTTGGACCGCACGCCGCATTACAAACATCAGCACTTTAACTTCGCAGCTACGAGACCGAGTGTTAAATAGTACAATGTCTAAACTTTCACAACAATTTAATGGTTTTTATATATTTATTTTTTATTGTATAGCGGGCAACAGATCAGGTGGGCCTCCTATGGAACACCGCCGTCCATTGAAAACCGCGCTACAGTCCACTCATTGCCGGCTTTTTATCCTGATTCACTCAGCGACGGTTTTGCTGAAGTACAACTACCGTTTCATGCTGAGTACTCTGTGAGCCCCTTGTATCAATTCGGATCAGCCGGCCCAATTAGTACGTCAGCATATGCTTTAGCATGGGTCTCCCACGGATGCGATAGTATTAGGACACTCGCTCGGTCACTACCAAACCCTTCCAGATACCGTAGAAGTTATGGATTTAATTAAAATTTTCCGGACTGTGATTCGAACCCGGTATCTTTCACTTCGTGGTAGACTTTTTAAACCATTTAGCTACGAGACTCAATTTATGGTGTCTCGCGTTATCTGAATCCTTTTCTATATCCAGAGTATCTTAAAATAATTAAAATATACCTTAAACTGTAATTATTATTATTGGAACTCTTAGATCATATAATCAACTACAATCGTAAAATGTATCTTTAAGTGGCTTCAATTAATAATATACCCGTAGAATGATAAGCTAGAAAATATTTGATTACCCACTTATGAATATATTAAAAAATAAAATTACAAGTGGTTTACTAACATGCCTGTCCGAGAAGAATAGTTGATTTCTCTGATGATTAGAAATCACCGCCGCCCATGGCCAAAGTGGTAAGATAGACTTGGATCATTCACTTAGCAAAACATTGTAAGTAGTCACGCTACCAGCTTTTGGTATCACTCCGAACGAAGTATTACAATGTAAATGACTCTCCCTCGAGAATAAAATTCATTCAAAAGATGGATTCTAACTCAAATAAATGGAACGAAAATCAAATTATTTTAGTACTGTAACGTCTAAGACTTAATCAAGATCCGATTGCCATTAGAGGCTCCGGTAAGATTGTTCACCGACATATTAGTAGCAATAATTTAAGGATAATGTTAGAGTAATTTCGTCGGAGCCGTCGGCGAAATCTATGGGCTTTAATAAACGCGAACGGAGTACGGCTACAATTAGTTAAGAAAATTACGACTGGAAATAAAATGTTATATAGAATTGCTATTTTATTACACTTGCAATCTTTATATATAAATTCTTATAACGTGGTGGTAGTAACTGGCTTAAGTTATAATATTTGGTACTTCTTAAAAAGTTACACATGCATAAAAGACCGTCAGCGCACTCGCCGTGGCACAGCATGGGTTTGAAAGTGTCCTTAGGAGAAAGACTACGTCCCCTAGATGAGATTTCTACTCATTTACATGCCTGTTTTCATATTAAAAAATAAAGTATGGTTTATTATTAATTAGAAAATATTTAACTATAATTTATTATAATATAGATACAATTTAACTTAGTATGGGATCAATTTTGACAAATATAAGACATTGTAAACTTAAAATTTAAATATCCCCTAGCTCTTTGAGAAATGAATCTTTGACAACAGATTGCATGTCATTTGATACAGAATTAAATTTTAAACAATAT
>DWCF01007754.1:0-10217 GCA_018230265.1 Delias oraia
ATATTATACGATTAAAGTATGTAGGTCTTCTTGGCATTAAATAAAACTTTTAAAAGATAAAACAATAAAAAGGGCCGCCCATGGAAACCGTGCCATAGTTTCTGCTTATTGTGTTGCTCGTTTTTTACGCCGCTTAAGCAGTATTTTTAAGGGCTTTCGATATCATCACTCACTCAACGAAACACAGAAGAAGTATCGTTCCAAGTACCAGTTCACGCTGACTGTTCTGTGAGCCTGTATCACTTTAAACGAGCCGCCCCAATTAGTACGTTATGCGCAGAAATAATGGTTTTTTATAATTAAAAATACCTCTGCAAGCTAATGTAGAAGAATAATGGCATAAAATACCTTAAAAAGTTACAGTTGTGAAACAGTTTTGGAACGAAAAACATCGACGAAAAACAAGCAGGATACAGATGAAATATTGTATTCTGCTTTGATGTAAAAAAATTGACGAAATTAAGCCGGGAGTAGTTGATAAATGCAAAACTTTTTCTTAAGAAATCAGAATGACAGATGCCTATAGATTTCAAGGAATCGCTTCCAGAGGTTTTGAAAGTCTAAAATAAATGAGTTTTAATGGGTATCGAAGGCGATATATGAATTCGCAGGAAGATTGTAAAAGCGGCTAGCAACGTAAAAATATCACAGTATAATTAATGGTATGTATGGTTTTTTCGTTTTATCTCTAAAAGTGTATCAAGAGGTTTTTATTTCAAATCATTATCATCTGTCTCCCTCACAGCCCACCTATTGCGATCTTGAGCGCTCTGGATCCAGCGCGTTTTCCATCGGGCGGCGGCACGTCCCACTCCGCATCCATTCTTCCCCATCAGTTTTTTCAAATATATTGCAATATTTAACGTTACATGGAGTAGTATTAATAGTATTTGTACTCAATATCTACATAAACTATGACAAAACTATGCAAAAGAAGTATATAAATTTGTTTAAGCACAGCGTATTTCAGCAAGCCTGCGAGATTTATAAAGATCCGTTAAAAAGTACGTTCTAGAAGTATGAATATCACAATCAGCGACCATTACGTAAATAAGGAAAAAACTGTGATATTTTTTCAGGGTTGATGGCTGTCGTAATAAGAACTACAGCGCGTGAATCACCGCGATTACATAAAATTAACTAAAAGGCATTAAGTTAGCTTGCAACCTCGTTCGAAATCATCATTTACTTAGATTATTATAAATCCATGATATTTTTGTCATTAGCTACTGAACGAGCGAGCCACATTCAATATGCTTTTTTATAAAAAATGTGATGAAGATATAAATATTTATAATTATATTACATGACAGTTATTTTTATATAACATTAATATATGTATTAAGATTTTTAAATTGTGTAAATATGTTCTATTTTTAACTTAATTTTTTTTCTGCATAAGTTAAACTAAAAAACTTTTTCCGCTACCTTTTGGTACTAGTTTGACTTACTGAACATGAACAAGGTAAAGGAGAATGTTATAAAAGTATATACTGACGTAATAGTTGGGTCGGCTCGTCCACAATAATATCACGGACTCACAGAATATTTACGTTAAACAGTACCTACATGTATTTTGTTTAGCTGAGTGAGTGAAACCAGAGGCCTGTTAAGTTACCGTACAAGCAACGTTAAATCCGGCAATACAACCAAAAGAAGGTCTTAGCTACAGTTGTCCATGGGCGGCTGTTACCTCTTACCATCAAGAGGAAGCCTGCACCGTTATACACTATACAATAAAACATCACCAAGTTCCATTTTTAATAATATTAGTGCTTTAATAATTATAACAAAACAAAAATTGGGTTACACTTTTGTAGTTTAAGCAAATAATTAATTTTATAACGCAGCAAAAATCCAGTACCCATCACTTTATAATAACTTATAATACCCACTGAACCACGAGTTCTATATAGTTTGTATCTTTGATTAAAGTTTTAGGTTCTAACGTAATATTTCGCACCTCTAGGAGAGCCTTGAATATGCTGACGCACTAATTGGACCGGCATGTTCGAAGTGATAAGGGCTCGCAGAATACTCAGCGTGAAATGGTAGCTGAGTAAACCCGGCAGCACAGCATGCGTGGACTGTAGCGCGGCTGTCCATTGGCGGCGGTGTTCTCTTACTATATAGTAGATCCACCTGTTCCGTTGTCCACTATACCATAAACAATCTAAGCTTAAAGTATTACGTTCTAATGTTAGAAATAAATATATCAGTTTTAATTTTTCATATGCTCAAGAAAAGAATGAATGTCGTTTGTGAATAGAACGGCGCTTGGCGGTCGAGATGTGGGCCTCCCGAGAGGATAATAAAATTAACTCAGATGGTAGGGTTCTATGTAGGGACCGCGATAACAACCGCCTCTGTCGGATACGGAGGCGAGGATCTATCTACGTCGCCAACATCACCGTGGTGAGGTTCTGACCGGCTAGTCAGGAGCCCCAAGCCGAGGTTCGTGTCCCGCAGGAGACGCCCTTGTGCGAGTCACGGCTGAAAAAAAACACGGTGAGCCTATGGCTCGCCCCAAAAGACCGTGTGAAGCTGTGATGGCTGTATGGTCGGAAGCAAATAGTCCGTCTAAAAAAAAGTCGAGATGTGAAAATGTCAGGTTGTGTGGTAAGCACAGCGGACCTTGCCCGCTCATTAGAGGCCCTAGGCCGCGAATCGTTAATTAGCGAGATAGTGTTTTATTAATTGTGTAGCTTTGGCCGCTATCGAGAGATCTCAGACGATTTTCGGTTCCTTGCGGCTTGTCTAATTGGCGGTTTGTTTTACTACCCACTGGTCGACTTTTTGTAGACGGCATTGTCTTATATAATTCTCGTGTCGCGGTGTTTGCTACCAAATTCCTCGGAAACGCAGTGATCGATTTTTATGAAATTTGTTTATATATACAGATAAGTCTGAGAAGTGGTTGACCACTTTTTTGAACTCCTTAATGTTAAGAGTGGGTCATTTTTTTTTAAACGATAAAACAACCCTAAATATTCGTCTTTCAATGATCAATCTGTATGTTTAAATTACGAAATGGCAAGCAACGTTTGTGGTATCAGCTAGGTTTACTGTCTTTCACTAAACTTTTAAATAGTAAAAGAGAACTTGTTGTAAATAATTTCGCAGATCATAATAATTTCAGCGATATTTTGTGATTGGTGCAATAATTACAACATTAGAAAGATTATTGAAGTATTAATCGACTAGATACTTATTTAGCCCGGATTATGGCGCAGTTGTCCATGGGCAGCGGTGAATTCTTAACTATCTGCTACGTTATTCGTTATACCATAAAAAGTTTTAGCTCACAGCCTTCGCCGACCTTACAAATGAAGCAATCGCGAAATTAGTAACAATATATCAAGATATACGTAATTTATGCAAAGATTAACACCCGAACGGTTGAGTAAGTGAAACAAAGGGTCCGCCGGACGCGGCCACTTGACCGGCAAAATTCGGCCCAATGCCTGAGAGGGGATTGTTTCCGGTCCGTTTTCGCAACATCCGATGTGCGGTGGTGTGTAACGGCACAGTTAGAACTTCGAATGCGCCGGGATACACGGATTAACCGCCTTTCTATAGCTGCCTTATTGCCGCATACCATTGCAAAGGCAGCACTTTTCATTCGAATTTGATACGTACTAAACTCTAGGGATTACGCACGACAGTTACAGGCATTTAATTAATTTGTTTCGTTACTTACGAAGCAGAGACATATGTAGCAGAATTATTTTTATAATTTCTGAAATAATAACTACATAAATGGTATTCCAATTGATTTTTTTCGTATTTATGCAAATATATTAAAATATAAGATATAATCTTGATTACCCCACCTAAGTACATGTACATTATATACTCTTTTATTCTTTAGCGGACAACGGAGCAGGTGGTTTTCCTTCATGTTAAGGGAACACCGCCGCGCATGAACAAACGCGCTACAGTCCGCGCATTGGCTGTGTTGCCGGCACTTTAAAGGACCTCCGATATGCTCATTCACTATACGAAAAACAGTACAAGTACCATCTCACATTGAGTATTCTATGATGTCGGTATAATTCAAGGTAATGTAACTATATACCACTCATTGTGACAAAAACAAGCAAAACCAAAGGTATTTTCCCAGTTTTTGTCATTTTATCGACGCTTTTTACAAATCAGTCGTACTTTATAGTCTTGGAGGCTTCAATAAAGGAAAATCTGTTGTTTTTTCTTGATACTAGAGAAGACAACACAGCCACAGTCCACACATTGGTTGGGTTTCCGACTTTTTACGTCGCTTAAGCGGCATTTTTAAGGGCCTCCGATATTCTTACTCACTCACCCAAAACATAGTAGAAGTATCGCTTCACACTGAGAATTATGTGAGACCGTGGTCTTGGGACGAGCCGGCTCAATTAGCGCGTTAGCATGCTTCAGCAATCAGCGTGGCTCTTGCATCGATAAAATAATATTTTATTGTAAATATACCTGCCGATGCTCCATTACAGTGAAACGGGTGAATTTTAAAGTATTTAAAGAGATCGACCCGTTCGGATGCGGTTCAGCGTCGGCCACTCCCAAGTAACTGTCGGTCACGGGTCGTCGGCCATTATTATCGGACGCAACCACCCGAGACGGACCCTCACAGCGCTGATCACATACAGAATCTGCCGTCTTAGGTGAAACGCATTTGAACCGGATTGAAACGTGTAACATGGAATAGTTTTTCCAGTCTTTGTCAAATACTTGAGAGCTGTGATATTATGGATATAGGAAGGACTGACTAAAATATATTTTTTTATAGTATAGCGGACAACGGCAGGTGCAGGTGAGTCTCCTATATGGTAAGAGAACACCGCCGGCCATGGACATCCACGCCATAGTCCGCGCATAGGTTGTGTTGTTGGTTTAATAATATGGATTTTGAAACTTCATGCGTAGAGAAAAATGAGATTTAAAAAGGTTTTATAGAATTAAACAGGAAAGAACGAGGCATATATTTCGAAAACTATGATATTTTAAATCAAAATCGAAAAAGTTTTTTTGTTTCCTCAAATTATATATCAAGAAAGGTCATTAAGTTTTTCTCACAAAATTGAATAAGACATAATTTATGAAATAATTTAAATTATATAATTATTTTACGTCTACTGCGGTCTATTCTGTAATTTTAACTAATGATAAAGTACAATAGAGTTCATTTGCCAATTAAATTTCTTTATAATGAGTTGAATTAAGTATTTCGTACAGAAAATCAAAATTCAGTTCCTTTTTATAATAAAATTTATTATACGATGCGCAGACGCAGCTAGCCGGAACGAATTATAACGTGACATCGTTTGACCTTTACTTACGAAACTAAGTTTTGTGTGTGGATTCATTTATTTTATTTGAATTTTATGAATTTTGGCATAGAATACTTGACTAAAACAAACTAATAATAACACTTCTTTGAACCTAAAGCAAAAATTATATTTTTCAATTTACGCATATCTTTCTTGTGGACGATATACTATAAGTAAGTTCTAATTTCTCGAAGAGTTAGAAGGCTCTCTGGGATAAGCGGATCATCGTATATTTACTACGCCAATAGCCCCAGTTTCCGCTGCAGTTACGTTGCCGACTTTTAAAGATGTCACGTGTACGTTTATACAGTCAAAACCGATTACAACGACATTAACAACAACATAATATAACAACCAGATTGTAAGGTCCCGTCTGAATCTAGTAAATTCATCGTCATCATTTCAGCCATAAGACGTCCATTGCAGGACATAGACCTCCCCCTGGAGGGTGTTTGGCATAATCGCCACGCTTGGCAGGCGTGTTGGCGTTCGCATCAGTAATATAGTCCGCGAAGGACGCCGCTGCCCGCCCTCCTGTCTGTCCCTGAGTCGCATCTTACGGCACCCACGGATTGATTTGGGGAAGCACAATTCTAAGACGGCGCGTCACAAATTGCGCCTATACATCGGATACAGCGACATATCGCTTACAACGACGAAACTATCGATATTCATATAACGATAAACCGCTTCTTGTTACAGCAAAACAAAACAATATGAGCGATTTAAGATCTTATTGATATTCATTGAAGGAATATTTAGGAATATATCCAGACCTGTTTTCAGCCATTTGGTCTTGTATCATCATTATCATCATCAGCCTGTCAAGTCCACCGCTGAACTTACGCCTCTCCAAAGACGCCTATTACGATCTTGAGCGATCTGGAGCCAGCGGTTGCCCGCGACCTTCATGAGATCGTCTTTCCATCGCGTATCCGATAAATATACTTCTGTATGTAATTGTTTAATGCCCTAAATGACTGAGTGACAGCTTGATTTGTATTCTATTTATTTCAGCGGATAACGGAACAGGTAGGTCCAATTAGTGCGTCAGAATATGGTTAAGCTTGGCTCTCACACGGGTGAAATATAAAACACAATGTAACTATTGTATTTTTTTCCTATAACAGCTATTGGAAATATTTTATATAAATATTTTTCGGCGGCGGTGTTCTCTTACTGTGTTCTGTTATACAATAAAAAAAATTAACGTCGGAAACGGTCCATCGAAAGTCGCAATTTTAGGTTTTGGCTATATATGCCTTTGTTTGTCTATATTTTTGCAAAAAGTCTTAATAAACAAATTTCTAGTGAAGTTTTACGAGTTTTTAGTACGGGATATTAAAGTTTAGCTAACTATAGAATGTGAATCCCCATTAAATCTAGGCTCATGTTTTTAAACACTTGAATTGGAGGCCGACACGCGCGGTCAGCCGCCGCTCCCCGATACAGGATGTCGCTGTGCGTTTTTTATACGATGATCTCATATTGTAAATCACGTTTAATTACACGATTAATAAAGAAGATTACTTCCGCTAACATAAACTGTATGTTTATGTTAGCTGTACTTACAAAAAGGAACTCAAGAAATATAGGCATTTTTATATGGACAACGGAGCAGATGGGTCTCCTATATGATAAGAGAAAACCACCGACCATCACCAATCGCACCACACTCATAATTAATGTCTTTTCTAAATATCATGACATTTTACTTTTATTGTATATTTTTATGTTATATCGGATAAAGGCGCAGGTGGTTTTTTATGGTAAGATAATACCACCGCCCATGAACAAGTATTGGTGGCTTTTTACGCCGCTGGAGCGACATAATTTCAAGAGCCTCCGATAGCCTCACTCAATTAGTGAAACAGTACCACTTTTATTTAACATTGCCGTTTTGTGGACCTGGTGGTATCTCTCCAAACGAGCCTGTGCAATTAGTACATCAGCATATGCGTCAGCATGGCTCTTATTGTTACGACAGTGTTAATACACCCGGCTACTGCTAAGCCCTTCTAAATACTAAATAAATATTATTTTTTTTTGTTCGGAACGGATTCTAAACCAGATGGCTTCGTGATTAAATCCCTTATTAACCTATTTTTTTATAGTATAGCGGACAACGGAGCAGGCGGGTCTCAAATATGGTAATAGAACAGCAGCGCATGAACAACCGCTCAATTATGTGTTGCCTGCTTTTTACGGGGCACTTTTTAAGGGGTTCTAATATCCTCACTCACGCTACAAAACATAGTACAAATACCATTTCAGGCGAGTATTCTGTGAGCCCGTGGTATCATTTCGGACGAGCCGGCCCAATTTGTGCGTCAGCATATGCTTCAGTATGGCTCTCCCACGGGTGAATATTCTACCTATAGGAGAATTGGCACAAATCTTTATCTGCTTAAGTGATTAGTAACTGAGAAAATATAAACGATTTTTAAACTGTTAGTCTATAACATTGGGTGAAATTTATCTTAATAATTAAACACGTGTCAAGTAATCTGCTAACAACATTAATAATTTGTGTGGGTGTATGTTAAAGATAATTAATCTTCATGACAGTGTTTTATGAAAATCTACTTCTCAAACATCTAGCTTCCGGTCTGGTTACAATTTGGACTAGCTCTCATCTTTTTATGTTAGCATTTTGTTTTGTTCCTACATCTAATATAGCGAAATCACAGCCATTTAATTTTTTTATTATACCTACAGCGAACAACGGAACAGGCGGGTATCCTTAGTAATAGATCACAGCTGCCCATGGACAAGACAATTACCAGAAGAGATCCCACCACCAGTGAACATTCCAGAGGAAAAAATAACCAGAAAAAGGTTAAGATAGCCACAACCTGCCACCAAAAGTTAAGTCTACATTTTTTAAAGCATTTTGTACAACTCTCCACCACTGTATCAGCTTCCTGTAGAATATTTCCAAACAATAGGACTTGAGGACTGATAGGTACATCCAAAATGGATTTCATAAATGCTTTTTATAACATTTTTTCTATGATTCGCAGATTATGTTACCGCCTTTACATTCGTAATTCGTCTACTTAATTATAATATGTTTACAATAACACCTACGTTGCGAATCGGTCAGCGACCTATACTTTTTTCAATCGCTCAGACACGTAATATATCAATTCATATAGATTATCTGGTATTGTACCATTGCGCTTCTATTTCAATATAAATAAAGATTAATTTCGCCTAAAATACCTTTAGTACTGATAATACTGGTTTCATTCATTGAGTTACGAAATATTATTAGATATTTTGGCTCTTATTACCAGGTAAAATAAGATGCAGTTTAGTAACAAGGGTTTCATTCATTTTGAATGGTTTAAAAATATGAATCTTCCGTTATGAAATATCGCAAGCTCTGATGAATTTATACAAGATAATATATTGGAAAGGAATTTTTGTGGATTTTTTTACAGTATAGCGGACAACGGAGCAGGTGGGTCTCCTATATGGTAAGGGAATACCGCTTCCCATGGACAACCGCGCCACAGTCCCCGAATTGGTTGTGTTGCCGACTTTTTACGCCACTGAAGCGACATTTTTAAGGGCCTCCGATATACTCACTCGTTCAGCGATACAGTAAAAATTACGTTTCACGCTGAGTACTCTGTGAGCCCGTGGTATAACTTCGGATGAGCCGGCCAAATTAGCGCGTCCACAAATGCTTCAGCATGGCTCTCCTACTGGTGAAAATCTCATAATTATTTAATATTCATAATGTATAAGGTAAAACAGGGTTTGCCGGGTCAGTTAGTAAAATTATAATTGTCCGGACCGGGATTCGAACCTGATACCTTCAAAGTAGACTTACTAATTCTGACATCCGTTATTTAGCAACTTCATTGAGGTATACAAAACTATGTTCACTATATGACCACATTAAGTACATAGTAAATACTATAAAAGCCACTTGCTGCTTTATTACCTGGCGTAGCGTCAGCAATGGAAATTTATTATTTAATGTTCCTATTTTTATGTTGATCGTAAAATTTATTGTTAACTATTATAAATTATCGACATTTTGATGATAATATTTACTTATATTGTTAGATTTAAATATATGATTTATTTAATTTGTTTCAGAGTGCTGTTTTTTTATAGCATAGCGGACAACGGTGCTGGTGGGTCTCCTATATGGTAAGAGAACACCGCCGCCCTTGGACAACCGCGCCACAGTCCGCGCATTGGTTGTGTTGCCGGATTTTTACGCTTAAGCGGCACTTTTAAGGGCCTCCGATATCCTCACTCACTCTGCGAAACACAGTTCAAGTACCGTTTCACGCTGAGTATTCTGTGAGCCCGTGGAATCACTCTGGACGAGCCGGCCCAATTAGTGCGTCATTATGGCTTTCCCACGGGTGGAAATATATTTATCTATCAATATATAAATATACATAACTTCAAGTAGTTTCCAAATAATTTCATAGTAAAGAATTCAACGCGTTAACTGCTACTTTTTACCAACATACATTCATTACGTACAGTTCTGTCTCAAACTTAATAACAGAATTGGTTATGTATAGCGGACAACAGAGCAGGTGAGTCTCTTTAAGGTAAGAAGACACTGCCACCCATAGGCAACCACGCCACTGCGCGCGCTTTTAGTCGTGTCCGGTCCAATTTCAAGGGTCTCCGATATCCTCACTCACTTTGCGAAACACATTACAAGTACCGTTTCACGCTGAGCATTCAGGGAGCCCATTGTGAGTTCATTCTGAAGTGTATTATTATTATTTCATCATCATCAGCCCATGGAGTCCACTGCTGGACATAGGCCTCCCCCGAGGACGCCCACCTATTACGATCTTGAGCGATCTGGATCCAGCGGTTGCCCGCGACCTTCGTGAGATCGTCTTTCCATCG
>DWCF01007755.1:0-10216 GCA_018230265.1 Delias oraia
CGTACTGTGGTAGCTATGTACTATGTAGTCACTGAGTAATTATATGTGTATACCAGATGTTGCAATAAAATTATTCTCTTTACATGAAACATTAATTATTCTTTATTACAATTCTCATTTGATTATGTCATAATTCACATTATGTATCTTATTTAATTAAATTAAAGTTAATAAACACTATGATATTTTCTCAATGTAACCTTGTTTATTAAAACGCTTTACCAATATATTCATAAATCTCTAAAATGTCATTTATATTTCAAATTTGTGACAGTGTACCATTTAGTCATAAGATATGTTTGACAAGTGACTAATAACATTTTTGTTTGTTACATAAATTGTACCAATCAATATTTTATACATTAAATTTAAGATTTAACGAGCCTACGCTTGTATATTATGAGAACTATAAAAATTGTTTTTGTAGGAGATAACTCAACAGGCAAGACCTGGCTTATTAGAACATATCTAACAAACGAGACCCCAAATGGATATATCAGTACAATATTTGATAATTTTGGATCTAAAGTAAAATACAAAGACACATATTACATGTTAAGCATATACGATACTGCTGGTGTAAGTGAATGGAGTAAAACAAATACTCTACCTTATCAACAGACTGATGTATTTGTAGTATGTTTCGCTGTAAATGATACACCATCATTTAATAATGCAGTAAAATTTGCAGAGAAGTTGGGAAGATATGAAGCTCCAATTATTTTTTGTGCTACCAAATCAGATTTGAAAGACGTAAGAGTTGTTGATGCCAAAGTAGCAAATCATTCCGCAGCAAAACTTGGATGTTACGATTATATTGAAACTTCCTCTATAGAATTCAAAAATATAAGACGAGTTTTTGATACTGCTTGTGAAGCAGCAATTAATCCTAAAAACTATGGCAAATCCAGATGTTGTGGAATATTCTATTGTTGTTAAATAACTTAAATTAAATATTTTTTAATTAAAATTTATATTGAAATTCTTCATTATATCAACTATCCATGTAGGAACAATTTTGTATCTACTACTTAGATATGATTTAATAAATTCTGGAAATTTCTCTTTTAGTATTGCTTCTCTTATTCTTTTAGTCAACTTTCTCATGTAATACAAATTGTGCAAAGTGGTAAGCATACAAAAATTAGTTGTGCCTTTTATTAAAGATAAAAATGATAAGGAATAGTTCGTACAAGTAAAACAATCGCATTCTTCGTTTTTTAATAAATTGTATTGTAGTTTATTATTAATAATAATGTCTCCGCTGTCTGTAAAAAGCCTGCCAAACCTAGCAGTTCTTGTTGGATAAACACAATCTGACATGTCAGTTCCTAAAGCTACACATATTACAATATCTTCAGGATAACCTATACCCATAATATACCTAGGCATTGTTTCAGGTAGATTTCTGGTACAATATGATACTATCCTAGCAAAGTCGCACTTTTTTTCTCCACCACTAAGTCCACCAATAGCAAGCCCTTTTGGTTTCCTTTTTAAAATTTCGTCTATACTATATTGTCTTAAAGTCTCAGACAATCCACCCGTTACTATTGGAAACAATATTTGTGTACATTTTTCGTTTAATAATATTTTTGGTATACATTCTCCATCTGTCTTAAGGCGCTTAGTTTCGAAATCTGTTTGATAAACTTGTTTGATACATCTATCAAGCCATCTTATTGATCTATTAGTAGCAATTTGGATCTTTGATATATCATCGTTTGGATTAACAACCTCATCAAGTTGCATTATAACATCAGCACCAAGTGATATTTGTATATCCATACTTTCTTCAGGTGTAAACATTTTATCAAAAAACTTAACGCCTTCTTCTTCTACCACTACATCTGGTAGACTACCAATCTGAAAGCCACCGGAGTCTGTAAGCATATTACCTTTATATTTCATAAAATTTTTAATATTTTTATTCAAATTCCTTAAATGGTACGTATTAGCTAATATCATATTTTCTTTAATGTTGTCAGTTATAACGGCTTTCATAGCACCATAAGTACCTACTGGCATAAATATAGGAAGCTCTAAAGATCCATTTGTTAGTGTAAATCTCGAAACACGTGCGTTAGTCGTTTTGCATTTTTTTAAAATTTCAAAATTACCAAACATATATAGGGCGTAAAAATTTGACATCTCTATATTTAACTAATTTAATCAAGCTTGAAAACGAAGGTATCTATGTTAAAAAAAATTAATTACTAGTATAATTCTATGTTCGTTATAAGTTTTCTTTTATATAATTATGACGGAAACAGTAAAATAACTGTTAAGTTATAAGAAACCATTAAATAGCGTACTGACAGCACACAATAAGTAAAAACAATAAACAAATATGTTTATACAACGCTAAAAGTTCATGCACTCGACAAACATAAATTAGTCTACTGTAAAATATATTATACGTCAGTTCACATAGAAGCTTACAAATCGGTGTACTAAAAGTCAACTTTATAAATACATAGATTGTATAAATGTTAGTTATATTTTATAAAAACAAGGAAACAGAATAAAATTTTAAAAAAGTTACAAGCCATGTACAATTTCTATTCTTTTTTTTGTCCTTATGGAAGGGTATACATCATGTAAAATAATCATTGGAACGAAAGCAACCAGATTAAAAATTCCAAACTCTGATATTACACACGAATGGATGGTTTACATTAAAGCCTCTAAAAATATTATTAAAAACGTTCAATATAAATTACACGAATCTTTTACAGTAAACACTGTTTTAACTAAATACCCCTTTGAACATGTAGAAAGAGGATGGGGTGAATTTACTATACAAATTAAAATAATACTATTTAACGATGAAAAATTAAACACTAGTCATTTTCTTAAGTTACATGGCGAAGGGGATACAGTCATTAGTGAAACAATAGATGATATAGTTTACAAAGGATTAAGCGGTGAATGTACAATTACTAAAGAAGAAGAAGATGAATACAACAAGATAGATAAAGGTATAGATTATTTGTTAACGTTATTTGAAGAACTTGACCAATAAAATGTATAGTTTATTTTTTATAAAGATGTTGCTTAAAGGTAAAATTTAAATCTCTAAATTTTTTGTATATGTAGGGATTTGTGGAATACAATCTATCTAACATTTTCCTTGTTTCATTTTCTTTACCATAGAAATTAAGTAGGGACGTGATTTTAAAACGAGATTGCTTTTTAAAATTCTTAATATTCATAATATGTCTCATGGATACACTTGAACACTTAAATTCTGGATTATTATAGTCCATATCTGCTAGATTTACTAAAACATCCTTGTCATTATAATTTGGTGGTACCATTTTCCAGTTATTTTCATCATAAAGCTCTTTTGGGCTTTGACCATTATTATTTTTTATAGAAACATCTCCTCCGTAACGAATGAAAAGTTCTAAAAGTGTATAATATTTAAGACGTGCTGCGATGTGTAATGGAGTATCACCGTTGTGATCTTGTAAATTACAGTCCATTTTTACCATCAGAGATGTAATTGCGTGATTAATGTCGTTAATGTAAGCCGATACGTGCAAAGGTGCTATTTTACAAAATGACTGATTTATATCGATTGAATATTTTGCTAAAATTTCCATTAATTCGAATTTATAGTTCATTACAAAACAGTACTTTGAATATAAAATAATCTCATTACACTCTCGTAAAAGATTTGTCACCTTTTCTACTTGATTTGTAAGACATAATAGGTCTAATAAAAATATTGGATTTTCTTCATTTTCTACTAGATTTAATCCATAAAATTTGTTTAAATAATCGTATTGTGTCGTAGTAATAAAAGCCCATTCTTGTTTATCGTACAGTAAATAGTTTTTTGATAGTAAAAGCATTTGAGGAGTTAATCCGTTATACGTTAAACTGTATGAAGGGGAGAAATCTATTAAGAGACGTAAAATTTCTCCACTTAAAACACAAGCAAGTTGAAAATAGGTTGGAGATAAATCACTTGCAAATGTAGAATTATTTATACTTCTTGGAAATCCTCGTTTTAAGAATTCGTAAACAATTTCTGGTCTTTTCTTAAGTAAAGCTACAATAAATATGAAATTTTGCAGATTATAAAATGAATTGTCTACGGGTATTGTATTTTTATACGGCTGATCGTCTAAAAGTGCTATTTTCAGTAAATGTAATGCATGCCTTTGCCGAGTATTATAAGACACCTTATAATCAGATCTATCACAATTTTCATTCCGTTGTATTCTTTGTGTCTTATAGTGTTTAGTGAGATAGTAAAGATTTAGTAAAATTTCTTTTTGTGTATTTGAATGTGTATCTTCCTTTATAAATGAACTGTAACTAATCTTTGGTTTTACTATTTTTTCGATTTTATTATAAAACATAAGGGACATTAAAACTAAACACAACTAAATTGACAGTTTTCTATAACGAAATTATTATATTGTTAGTTTATTTTTTTATTAGTCCCTTAATGAACAAGGATCAGGAGTTACTATTAATGATTGAAAGTATAGAAATGGCTTATAACCCTACATCTCCTAATTATAAGTTTCGATTTGTTTTTTATAACAAAGTTACATCATCCTTTACCAAACCAATAGATTTTCCAGATGATCTCTGGTATAACTCTTTAAAAAAAGATAACACGCTTATGCCTGTTCTTTTAAAAGGGAGTGAAATTGAGCTAAGAAGGAAAGAACAAACTGATACACTTAATAATCTTAATATGTCTTATACGTTTTTACAAGATAGAATTGACAAGTTAAAAATTAAATCGGAAAGAACACGAAATAAATTACAAAGTATCCTCAATGTTTACAGAAAGATGGTAAATAGTGTGTACAATAAATGTCGAACTAGAGATAATAATTGTAATCTCATGGACGAAATTGATAAAATCAATATTGGTATAAAAAAAGAAAAACTTGAAATAATTGAAAAAAGAAATGAAGTCTTGTTGTATTTATTAGAATTAAAAGGAAATCTTCATACTTTAATCAGTAAGATAGATGAAGATTTATACGAATACGAGAGAAAAATGTTTGTATTTAAAAATATTAATAAAATTACATGATTTTATTCAGTAATAATTTCTCCGTATTTAATTTTTTTTGTAAGAAATTTCAAATTTAGTTTTCCTTCTTCACTACATCCTTTTAACAGTAAATTTACATCTTCCTCTGAGAGTGGTTCGTCACCCTGCGTCAACCATTCTCTTAATTCATCTTCAGTTTGAAATTCATTTAAAGCTCTAAATATCTCATTTTCTGTATTTGTAGCACTAAGCCTTTCTCCTACCATAGTAATAAAAGTCATAAAAGAAAAGCCTTCACCCATTTCAGCCATCATATCACTAATTTCTTGATTTGTAAATGGAGAACCAATTGAATTTAAAAAAGATTCCAGATCTTCTCTACTAATATTACCATCGCTGTTCTCGTCTAAAATATTAAATGTCTCTCTTAATTCTACAATTTGATTTTTTCCTAACATATGAAAGATGTTTGAACTTTGTCTTTTTGTTCTTCTTTGCATTAAAGGGCTCAAAGATAAATGTAATAACAATAAATATTTAAAGCTATAAATTTAATGAAATAACAAACAACTGTCAATGTTTTAATTGTATTAAATTAGTTACAAATTAGAAACTTAGGAAATAATCAAAAACTTAAGTTCGTTTTTTTTACTTGTTATTTCTGATACATCATTTTTTAAAACCATACCTTGAACTATAATTTTTATGAAACCGGAAAATGAAACGAGTGATGAAGAAATAAATACAAACATAGACATGGGTGATACTTATATGCCTCATATTAATACAAACAACTATACTAATAATGAAGTAAATCCTATGTTTATGGATTTACAAAATACATCAAATATGTCAAATAATGAAATGTATCCATATGGATATTGCGAAGAACAAGGAGCACAGCCGGTATATGTAAATATTAAACAATTAAATTGTATACAAAAAAGGAAAGCTCGCCGTGAATATTTAGATACTCTAATGGCTGAACACAAAAATAATTATTTACATGAAAGTAGGCACAGACATGCAATGCAACGAAAACGCGCACCAACTGGCAGATTTCTTACAAAAGAAGAGAGTAAAAAACTTAATGATAATGATACGTTTTAACAATAAATAATCTTTTTTAGTTTTTTTAGCCACTTTAATAATAATAATGTATTTCTAAGTTAGTTTATCAAAAAATTATGATTTAGTAGTCTATTTTTTGTAGTAAATGTAAAATATAATTCAATAGTAACAAATTTTTCTTACAAACGATTTACTACTATGTCATTTTTAGATTTTCTTGGTACGAATTAGTTTCATCGTAATTTACATTTATCATTAATATCATTTAGCTCAACAAATGTAAAATATGTAAAAAATAGCTATATGTTATTTAATTTAATTTAGTAAAAATTAACTTAATGTATAAGTTAATAGATTGAAAATTTTCTATTTTTATATAAGCAAACATAAAACAAAGAACTGTGTATTAATAAGCTAATTTATTTAGTTAATTGGTGGTGGGTAGTCGAACATAAGAATTACTTTCTTGACTCTTTCTCGTTTGATAACCTATAAAAAAGAATAAACAACAAGCTACACTAAATAATGCAAGTCTAACAACCGAGTGACTAAAAAACACATCACTAAATTTTCTTTTATATTTACGAAGTGAATCTAGATCTTGTTTTTTAGAATCATCTTCTTCAATGGCAAAGGGATCTATCTCCCTGTGAAATCGCTGAATAAATAAAGGTTCACTAAAAGGTCTCATATGGCCTAAATTATTACTGTAAGAATATGGGGTTGAAGATGTCTTTGTTGTAATCATTAAGGCATGCCTGGGTTCAAATACATAACTCTTTACTAGAATCGAGATGAGAAGTAACAACATAAATAAACAGTAAGATTTATTTAAATACAAAAAAAACAATTTGTGTTTCAAATTTGTTTCATAATCAACAAATTAAAATTACTGGTATAAAAATATCCATAAATTGTAGTAAAGATAAGGCTTTCTAATTTGATATAATTGTTTAGACAGTAAAAATCAATTTTTATTCGTTTTTATTAATCAATACTAAGACTTATTAATTATAATATACCTCTTTAACAGTATGTCGGTATTAATTTACTTATATAATGCCTGAGTATATATAAATATATTGCTCACAGTAAACAATTTAAATTTTAATACAATTCTTACAACAAAGATTGGATTTATAACTTAATAACATTGCTTAAGATATATAGTTAAAATTACAGATTTTAAGAACAGTGAAATTTAACATAAGTTAATGAGAATTGCTTTAATTAATTTATAATAAATTATAATTATAAATGTGTCCGTGGTATTGCGTAATGAATTTACCATTTATTAAGTTAAATTTTCTAAATATGTTTAGAGAATAGTGATAAATATAATTTAAAAACTGGTTTAATCATATCTATAGTTAATCAAAATAACACATTACAATAAAAATGAAAAAAATTGTTTTGTCTAGATATTTTAAAAACGAAAAGTTAGAATAAAATTTATAAATTCAATATATTAATTAACTGTATTAAGTTACAAAAAATTGTTACCATAAATTATAGATCATAAAAATAGCATTGAAATTAAGCAGACCAATTTAACGGTAAAATTTCAAACTCTACTGTTCAATAATTGTAATGTATATACAAGTTTACATATTATATATCATGCGCCTAGGCTAAAATTAAAAACTAATAATACTTAGACAAAAGAGATAATTTATGATTTATAAGATAAGTAGTTTAAGATTTTATATAAATTGTGCAATAACTTTTATTTACTATAAAACTTATAGCTAAACGAGTTATATGACTATTGTCTTAATAAATTAATAAAAACTAAACTTCTAAACTTTTAATATAAATGAGATTCTATTAAAAAATCATCATATCCATTATAAACTTTGATTTCATTATTATGTATACCAATTATCTTATCAAATTTCTTTAACAATGTATGGTTATGAATTATTGCAATAACGGTTTTATCGGATAAATTTACATGAATCTTTTCAGTTAAATTAAGTTCCGATTTTGGATCCATGTTAGCAGTAGGTTCATCTAAGATAAATATATCTCCATTCTTAATAACACCTCTTAAAAAAGATATTCTTTGCTTTTCGCCTCCACTCATAAACTTTCCATTGTCTCCGACATCTTTTTCTAAATCATTAAAATGCATGTTATATAAATTACAAAGTTTTTGGACATCATTTAAAGAAAAATTTGACTTGCTGTATATTAAATTATCACTTATAGTACCAGATAGAATACCTGGTATTTGAGAAATAAACGATATTTTATCTCTTTGGTCAATTTTATAAATATCCCTCATTTCTATATCATCAATAAACAAGGCACCCTTATAATCTCTATATCGCAAAAAAACATTTACTAATGTTGACTTTCCTACACCATTTTTACCGACCAAGCCTACTTTTTCCCCTTTGTTAATTATAAAATTTGAAGGATTAGTCAAAATTCGATTTTCTATACAAAGAACAAATTCTTGAAACTTTATTGCCTTATTAAATATAAACTTTTCCTTCCCATCTCCATTTAAACCTTTTTGTTGTGTATCTATAACTGTACGTTTAATTATCTCAAAATCTTTATCATTTCTAGACAAACGTGATGTTATTTGGTTATCATTTTTTATTTTTATTGTTTGTTCTATATTTCTAAATTCAATATCTCTCTCTTCAATCTGTTTATATTCGTAATATACAACTAAATTTTCTATATCATAACGTATTTCATCCCAGTTATTATTTTTAATATCAACATAATATTGAAATAAAGCATTGTATTCGTTTTTTATGTATATAAGTTTTGACTTAAATTCACAAAATAACTTGTTGAATAATACAAAATCGGCTGCGGTTTTTATTGATAAAATATCATTTTTTTGTATTACAAAATAGAAAAAAAGAGCATTTGGTGCAATCACTATAGACCTAGCCAAAAAACTTCCAAGTGATGCTAAAATTGCTGATATTATACCATAATATTGTATATATCTCAACTTAATATTAAATACATCTAATTCTGTTTGTTCGTAATTATTTGCTTTTATTATATCATAATTGGATATAATTCTGTATAGTCCTTTTATCACTTTATCATATTTTCCTGTATATTTCTTCCTTATATTATTTCTAATATTTGTGACTGGTATAGTTATTGACAATACGAGAGCAATCGATATAAAAGAATATAATATAATGTATATATTAAATTTTAAAAATAAAAAAAAGCAAATCGATAATGAAAAGGCTACACTGTATAAAAAGCTGAATAATAAAAGATGAAATCCATGAACATAATGAAAAACCTTTCTATCTATTATACTTCTAATATTTGCAGGTCCTAATTTGTTGTATGTAGCCTGATTTATATTTAACGCTTTAAGGATATAATAACATATACAAATTCGGTAACATTTTGTTAAATAATAATCACTAACAATTGGTAATAATAAAAAAACAATGTAAGAAAATAATATCTTCACGCTTAAAAATAAGACAATTTTAACTCCTTGCTTATTTTTAGAGATATTTTCGATATTTCTTAACAGCTCTATTCCGTCTAATATGGTTGTAACCTCAACATAACTAAATATTATAACTAATATTGCAACAACAATTATAAATAATTTGTAGAGTTTATAATCGTTAATAAAATTAAAGAAGATCTTCAAATCGTTATTCATTTGAAGAGGGGTTTAGAAATCAAAAATTTATTAAATTGAAATGATCATCTAAGAGAAGAAAAGGAGATCTATGATTTAAACTTTATTGGTAGATTAAAGAAGAATTTCACTATTATTAAAAAATGTGATTTCTTTAATTTGGTTATAAATAAAGAATGTGTAAGGATTATGTAAGTGATCTTGATGTTTTATACAGTTTTAAAATAATTTCTTTAATATTACTTTTAAAGTTAAATGACAAAACTGTGCATTTTAATTAAAGAGTTTATTTTTAAAAAAAAATAAATTAGTGTACAGTAATCTTTAACAATTTAAATAAAGCATTGTTATAAAATAATTATTAAACTAAAACATATAAGCCCAGTAGGGCTAAAAGGCCCCGTTAGGGCACTTTTAGCCTTTTAAGCAAATTTTAAAAAAAATAACCCCAAAAATAAAAAACCAAAATGAGAAAA
>DWCF01007756.1:0-10215 GCA_018230265.1 Delias oraia
CAAATGCTAAGCTCAACGGCCGGTTATACTCTTCGGTTTTCTGTATAATCTGCCGGAGCGTGTGGATGTGGTCTACGATACTGTAGCTGATAAACACTACTGAAAAAAAAATAAACAACAGTAATTCGTTTTTAGTATTTTAAATATATATATAATAGACTACTTAATTATATTTTGTTATAATCGTTGAAAACATGGTTGTCGATTAATATTTTTTTCTACTATAAATTGAGTAAATTTGAAAACTGCGTGACAAGGAACGCGGCGAGAGTTCCTCTGTTCACCCGAAGGGGTCGGGAGAGGGAATAGGAGTGCAAGGGGTGGTAAATCCATCGACTCGAATACAAGACGCCGGTTGCGGTTTATAGTTATAGCGAGTGTGGCGTGGCTTTATCACGTCGTAAGCGATGTTATCCTGGTACAATGGATTAACAAACATGTCCTCCTAATCCTACTAGTCAACATAGATAGATGGCTTTTTATTTCAGATTCCGTTTAATAAATACAATGGCCAAGACATATTTACAAAATCAAACAAGAAAAATATATCCGAGGCATCTGGTTCGATTTCCGATAAAAATAATAATTTATTCGGTCTTTCGAAGAGTTTGACAGTGGAAGGGCGAGTCTTATCCGTGGTAGAGCCATGCTGACACTTACTGGCTCGTCGGATACTACAGGCTCACAGAATATCAGCGTGAAAACGTTTCGCTGAGGATATCAAAGGCCCGTGAAATTATACCGCTCAAGTGGTGTAAAAAGCCGGCAACACAAAAAAAGCGTGGATCAGCGTGTGATTTCCTGCCATAGGAGGTCCGACTGTTTCGTTGCCCTTTAAACAATAAATTATAATTTATGAAAATTTACGCCTCAAATACAAATACATATTTGAATTGTAAATGCAACGGCGCTAAAACAAAGATTGTAATTAATATAAACTAATAAAATGACTCTGAAACTTTGTCCTTTTAATTAAAAACGACTGTAACAATTGATTCCCGCAGCGAGTGCAAAGGGGCTGGGGGTGTTGCGTGAACATAAATCCCGCGGATCTGTGTATCCAACTAGAACAAGTATTTCGCTCGCTATCTTACGATTTCTTAATATACATGACATGCCATTTATTCCTGTCACACCTTTGTCGTGAAATAGAGAGCTCATGTCAGAATATTATGAAGACAGAACTACACATTTGTATGTAAAAAATTTCTTTAGTCTATTCGGGTGTAAAAAAACTAAATTTTATTATTAACAACAAAATATGTTATAAAGTTATGAAAAATAAAGAATTGTAAAAGTAAAAAGAATAAAAATAACTTGGGAATGCTATGATTCTTCAGTTCCAGGTGTATTTTTTTAAAATTTTTTATGGTATAGCGGACAACGGAGCAGGTGGGTCCACTATATGGTAAGAGAATACTGCGCCACAGTCCGCGCATTGGTTGTGTTACCTGCTTTTTATGCCACTTAAGCGGCACTTTTAAGGGCCTCCGATATCCTCAATCACTCGGAGAAACACAGTATCTTTTGTACTGTTTCACGATAAATATTTTGGGATATCAAATCAGTCGATTTAATACAAATCTGCGATAATTTCTACCTTCCTGTAATTCAAAACCTTTAGAAATAAATCAATACATATTTATACACTTGATAATTTGAAGGAAAAACATGGCTACGTAATAAAACGACGCGTAAATTTGAACTCATCGGCAAAAAAAGAAAAATTCAAAGTTTTTGTCTACAACAAAAATTGATGAAAAATCATTACAGGCGCCTGAAAACCAACTCTAATAAAATATTGAGCAATCTGAGTAACAGCAATGTGCTTTGAAGCAAACTAATATCATTTTCATATTTAATTCACATTATGAAAACACGTATGTGAAGAAACATTTGTGGCTGTGAAATAACAGCACTTAAAAATAATTGATTACCAAGACTTATTAATTCAATTATTTTTATTTTTATCTCTCAAAAATTTCGATTAATTCGTAATATTTTAAGAATCCCTCTAGCCCATGAGCGATATTTAAATGTATCTAAAAGTCATTCAGAACTATACTGTGTGTGGAAATAAATACATTTCTAATTTATTTGCGCCAGCTTCAGTTAGCATATAAAGTCATGCGAGTCCAGGCATGCTAAACGTAGAACGTTTAAATACATCAAAACTTATATAAACGAGGCATACAATAGACAATTGAACGTATGAAGAGATAGCGATCTCCAGTCGTGATAGATGGCCCCCAAGATTCTCGTCGAAGGAACACCGAAGTCAAACCACGAGAATTTATTTCTTATCTAGAGCTTTAGAAATTCAAAATGATAGATTGATAGTGAATACTTGTCTCATATATTTTTACTCCAAGATCATACATACAACGTCTTTACAGTAGATTCTTTATATTTATGATTATACATTCGGAATGGAGATCGAAGCCTTTGTTCTACTGTTTAATTTTAATAAGTTTTGTAGTGTCCGACCGAAGGTTCAGTTTCGGTTTAGGCCGGTTTCGGTTTCCGCCAATTTCGGATTCAAAATTTTATGACAAGGAATACAGGCAAGTACTAAAACGTTTATCAGAATTAAACGATTTCAAAAATGAAGCAAATTGGAAAGAAAAGACTTAAACGTATCATTGCAACAATGGAACTCAGATCAGTCTCTGCTTGTTCAGACAATCATTTCAAATTTGATCTCTCAAGTCGTACTGTGGCCTGATGATCATGATATTACAAAAAGGATCTCATAATCGTGGACATGCAGCCTTATGTTGAAATCTGAAAACTATTTTAGAATGTCACTTATGCCAAAATATATGTAAGAATTAGATCAGTACAGGATTTAATGGCACAGAGTAAATGGGCGACACCGACATTAGGACCAACGCATGTAAAACATGTTCACTGCTCAGATTCACAGCTCATTTAATCATAAATGATAGGCGTCTTAAAGTGATTTTAGGTGCATGTGTGCCATACCAGTCAATATATCGAAGGAAAATTTACATCTATAGTAAAGTAAAGTATAGTATGTGTCGCACATACGAATATAATACATGACGAATAAACAACCTCTTGAAGAAATGTAGAAAATCGTCGGCCATTTCCATTATATAAAATATATTATTAAAATAATATAAATATTTTTTAAAATATTAATATATAATTATATCAAATAAATCATTACAACAAACTTAATATACTGTATTTCCATTTCATTCCTAATTAAGTTTTTGCAATTTTCACATTTTTAAAATTTCAAATTTGCAAATGCAAATGTCAACCAAATTTCAGTATTTTAAGAATTTTCACTTTTCGGTTTTATTTCAGCCGAAACTGAAGGCACGACCGATTATTCGATTTCGGTTTCGGCCGGAAAACCGGTTTCGGTCGGACTCTAATATTTTGTATCATTGGACATGCGTGTGTACTGAGGTCTTTTTTAAAGGTGGCAATAAATTTTCATCACTGTTAGTTTCACAATAATAGATTTTTTTTTGATTGCGTGTATCTGCTAATAGTTCACCCCGGCCTCGCAAAAATTTTTAAACATCAGAAATAATCTTTTTAACATACACAAAAATACCCTTCCCACTAGGTCATTATTTTGGTTACTTTTATACCTTTTAATAGTTTCATTTATTAGTTTAAAAGTTTAGTAGTTACACTTTAACTCAAGAACGGCTCAGGAAAAGGATTTATTCGGCTACAAAAATGGAGAATACGTTTGTAACGTAACTATGAATGCACTCTGTATTTTTAATGAATATTTTCATTCACGATGTCTGTTTATGGTATTGGTCGTAATATGCAGTTTTTTGCGTCTTATAGAATTCTTAATCGTACCCTATAGCTACCCCGAACTTTTATACCTACGTACTCCGTGAAACGGTTCTAAGTCACGCAAGAGTCCTGCAGGCTGCAGGCTTAGTCTTGTTCTTGCACAGTCGGTCTTGGTCTTGGTCTTACATTTGTGCAAGGCGATGACAAACACTGCAAGTCTTGCGTCTGAATTTGGGCAACATTATTTCTTCCCCATTCGCATAAAATACGATAAAAACACAAACATAATTTATTGTATCGTAAATGTTGTGATTGAAATATTTTGTTTTTTTATTAAAACGTAATGTTTTAAAGTTAGTTGTTTTTTTGAATAAATCGCGATAAAATCGTTCCTCGTCTGATTTCAATTAAAACTTTTATTAATTTACAAAGAGCGGCGACGCTAAAACGCTCGCTGAAGTTCGCTCAAGAAATTCCTAATATAATTTATTGAAGGACGCCTCGACGCGGCCTTAAAAAATCTGTGTTAAACGAACAAAAAATACTTCATTTTGTTCAAAATGTTAAAAAACTGACACTAAGTTTTGAATGTAACACAACCTCTAATCTTTATAATAATTATAAGAATAAATCTTTATTTCAGACACAAAGAACAATATAACATAATTATGTAAAGTCAAAGAATAATTTTAAATTATTATAAGTCTATAAATGAGTGAATTTTAGTGATCTAAGCATAAAAGTTATTAAAAAATTTTTTTATAAAACTAGGGAGACAAAGGAGGTATAAGAGGTGTTCCATTTATAAGACCCGGTCCCTGCTGGACCGCGTGATTGCCAGCCTTATAAGTTAAGGTACCCACCTATCTTTTCAGAAATACCTCGCCAGGCAGCCGACCACTGAGTGTACAAAACCACTACTTTAATGATAATGGTCTATTTTCTTTAATATTTAACTCGTATGTATAAAATCAGTAGGTACTTAAGAATGAGGTAATGCGGATAAAAGGTCAATCGTTGGGGCGGGAGTTCATAATGTTCAATAATAAATAACATAATATCTTATTCCTTCATTATTTCATAGTACAATGTCAGGAAAATGGGGACTCACTGTGTCGAGCACAATCTATGGGAAAAATGGCGTCCCTGCGGGGATCTTTTATGTGGAGACTACCGGACCGCGGTATCCATAAAATGACAGCAACGTATTCTGTCATGATTTGGCAAACCAGTACGCCGCGGAGACGAGAGCTGAGAAAAAGTGTTTGTAGTTGAAAACACAGAAGACAAAATAGCGAGGGCGTTCACAAAAAAATGGTCCGATCCAGTTAAAGACTCCTCGTTCGCGAAATTCTACACGTTCGTAAGAGATGCGCCGATGGAAACAGATGGCGACAGATCATTCGCTCCAAAAATCCACGCATTCGCAGCTCTGCAAAGGCAAGGGTGTCCACGGACGGAGGACCTATTGTCCTAGGTGAGCCTCCTGCTGCTCGTTTGCCACCGGTTTTATAAAAAAAGCAACCCTAGTGCTGACCTGCCATCCTGAACATGTATCCTGCATCCTGACATGAAGGACCGAATCAGAGAGAGAGCACTGCGACTGTTCAAGACGGGTAACCGGTGGAGTTAAAATTTAACGATATAAACTTCGGTTCAAAAATAGATCGGTTAGTTAGCCGAGGGGTGATTCGTTATCGGTGGTTATTAGCGGCGCATTTGGGATGCCGACGGCCATGTGCCCGTTTCAAGCGGCCGACTTCATTCACTAATTATTTCTCACACAGCCATTAATTTGAAGCACTTTATTTTCAACATTTTCTGTAGGAAGTGCGCTCTAAAATACAAATATATTTATAAACACGTAACGAAATGCAAAATTAAATTTTGTTAACTTCACAGTAATATTGCACAAAGGGTATAAAATTATAAGAATAATAAGAATAAATTTTGCTTCACTCGGTACAGACTTCAATGTAATAACATCACTTTTCATAAATATTTAACAGTTTAAGCCGTTCTACTTTATTCTTCAAATTAAATCTGAAAGTGGTTTTATTTGAACACGAATTCAGTTGTATTTTTAATAATGAAGATATATTATAGAGAAATATTTTTTTAAGATACAGCGAACAACGGAGCATGCGGCTCTCCTATATCGAAAGAGAACACTGGCACATTGGTTGTGTTGCCGGCTTTTATCGCCACTTAAGCTGCGCCTCGCCATTTTTTAAGGACTTGTGATACCCTCACTCAGCGAAACACAGTAGAAGTCATGAAAAAGTCAGTCTTGAAACATCGTTTCAAGTTCAACAACCATTTCACGCTGAGTATGCTGAGTATGTTATCACTTCGAATGAGCCAGTCCTTTCATTATAAAAATTAAAGTGACTAATTCACACGTTCATGAGTCAGAAAGTTACGGTTGTCCGTAACAATAGGAAACGTTCTGTTATATAGTAAACCTTTTTGCGGCTCTAGCCTGGAGTCGCATTTTTTTCTCAATTGTCGTGCATGACGCATGGTAGTATCACTATATATTCATTATCAATACATTTCTACGTCTAAATTTTGTTTTTTTTAAAGACAAAATATTAAAATTCACATGACTGTACTATGACAGTTCGGATATAACGCAAATCTATTGTTTGATACAAACTAATGAAAACCGAGAAGAAAAATCGAGAGATAGATGGCGCCATCTCAGATCAATGACACGGCTTGTAGTAATCGCTTCTATTGTCTATCTGTACATGAATATGGCACACAGACAAAAGTTCTGTGTGTCCCACCAATCCTGTTTAATAAAAATATTTAGTCTCGGCTGTTCAACAAGGAAGCGTGTACGTGTTTCATGTTTGAATAGAAATTAGTGCAGCGGCATTTGTGATGGTAAGTTTTATGTAAATAGTAAAAAAATAGTTTATTGTAATAATAAAAAATATGTTTATTATGAATTTGATAATGTTTTTTTATATTTAACGAATAAAATAAGGTGAACGCGAATTGCTGCATCGAATTTTACAACTTCCACTTTGCATCCAGTGGACCTATCCTAGGTATAGTTTGCGTTCACTATTTTCGTTAAATACCTACTTGTTTATTAAATTAAAAAAAATTAAAACGTACTGTTTAATATTAATGTACATTTTTTAATTAAGATATATGTAGTTATAATTAAATTATCAATTGATATGAATAACTTCATTCAAAATCATTTTTTGTTCACTTAAGATAGGTTCTTCGAATATAAAAAGGAAGGAAAAGAACATTTAAAGAAAGCGTTAAATGAAATTCGATAGAAGAATAAATCGATAAGACAAATATGCAAAGAATTTATTATTCCCATGACCACAATAGTGGACAAAATCAGTGGGTAGACCCGATGGACTAAAGAAAGTAGCACCAGAACCGGTGCTAGGAGTAGATGGTGAAAAAAAAGTCTTTGAATGGCTTCTTAACATTTCTAAATATGGATTTCCAGTAAAAAGCAAGAATTGTTAGATACTGTTCAAAAAATAATTCGAAATGGAGAGTTTTAAAATAATTTCAAAGATGATCGTCCAGGTCAAAAATGGTTTGAAATTTTTTTGGCCAGAAATAAAGAAATCACACTTAAAAATGCAGAGGGTATTAATAAAGCTAGAGCCAAAGTAACAGAACAGTCAATCCGATTGTGGTTTAGAGAATTAGAGAAATATTTAGACAGTATACGCCAAAAAGATATTTTCAGTGACTCGAGTAGAATTTTTAACGGGGATGAAAGTGGTTTTGCTATTTATCCAAAGACAGGAAAACTTTTAGGTCCAATAGGGTTCAAAAACTTATACCAAATAAAACCAAGTCACGAAAACGATAATACATATAGCGGTATTATTAACGTTCAATGGATTTAGGCGATGTGGTCATTACTCATTCGATGCTATTAGTCCAGATTATTCTAAACTTGTGAAAAAACACTTTGGAAAATGTTCAGGCTGTTGATCAACGGTCAAAAGTTTTACCCACTCGGATATTAAAAGTTTTAAAAAAGTTTTGAAACACCTAAAGCCGACACTAAAAAGTTGACTGAATCAGAAATAACTAAAGAAGTAAATATGCTAAAAAGTCTCCCTGCAGAAGTAGGATTTGCAGAGATTTCTATAGAAACTGAATCTGAGCCGTCACATATGATACTTTCAATAGAAAAAAATGTACTATTTTTAGTCATATTGATTGCGAATTGGATGCAACTAAAGAAATCACAATCTCTGCGTTTAATGAAGACGCCGACATCAATAATGAACAAGTTTAAACTGTATCAGACGAAATATATTCTGCACGTGCATCAAAACAAATTACCGATAATTTTTCTTTATTAATTCCTAAAACTATCACCCTTTTATTACTTTTCTAAGCTACTGGACGCTAAATGGTTCACGGTTGGACGCAATTTAGATTTTTTGGACGCAACATGGGTATAAGGCCCGAAACACCGCTACCCATGGACAACCGCGGCACAGGCCGCACATTAGATGTGTTGCCTGCTTTTTACGCCGCTTAACAAGCCTAATTTACCGCAAACGGTAACCGCAGACCTAGCTAGTATTGAAATCTAGGATTTGTTAAGACAATCAGTGCGAATATAAATATTTCAAATTATTATCAAAGAAAAATGCATTTGCTAAATGCAAGGTCTCGTGATACGTGGACGTAATAAATTGTGAGAAATAACATTTATGGCGGCCATTAGACTGTTGCGTCACAATAAATACGATTGGCCGTTGTTGAGACCGTAAATTGCAAAGTTAAACGGTCCCGCAGGCTCTCGGCAGTTAGTCACGGGCGTGGGTAATCAAAGAGCGGTCGGTTCTTGCGAATGCCCGACTATTTCCTTCAACTTAAGCTAATAACACTAATGGCTTTACCGCAATTCGCATACTCTACATTCACAAAACCATTTTATTGACTTAAGCTCTGACAGCCCTTACAATCCCTCATCTGACATTGACACTTTACAAATGACAATTGACTATTACTTACTCACTATTGACGAATTGTATTGTTATCTGTATCCGTTTGTCTTTGATTAATAATTTACTCAACCTATTAACCATTGTATCCTAGACCTAAGAACTAATTATAATACATTTTAATTTGAACAATAAAATATAGCAGTTTCTTGCCGATTCTTATCCGCGAATTTTTTTCTGAATCGGCGGTACCTCCATAGTCCTTATTGAAGACAAAATTGAATAAAAATATATAAGTTTGGTGAAATATTTAATTAATGGTTATAATTTGTATCTCTATTTATGTGAATATTAAATATTGACATTGACAAAGTAGCGACCGTTAGTCCGAGATACCAGTAAATAGAAAGAATATTATTAATTTTAATCTGAAAGAGAGATTAATGAATGTCATTTGCATCTAAAAGGCTTTAGCCTTGTGAGTTTAAAATACGCCTGTTATATGAACCAAAGCAATTGTGGTATTTAGTAACAATTAAAAACGTAGATAATAAATCCCCAATGCAAATAAATCAAGATCCATCAGATAAAGTCGGAATGTTGAAATCCGCGCAATAAATACTGACGGCATTAGTATAGGATCGAGTCGTTAAGCCGTTTATATCTCGAAAAACAATAAAATCACTCGCATACCTTACTTTATTCACAATAAAACGTATCATATTTTATGCTACATATTAATCTTCCCGTGACTTTTAAATGTTTCTTTCTAAAGGTATTATATGTGCAGTGTTTTTCCCAAAATTAGATTACCTATTCGATTATACCTATTGATTATTATTTACCTATACGTTTTTTTAATACCTACAATTCTTAAAAAGCTTCTTTTAAATAAGTGTAAAAAGCCGGCAACACAACCGTTGCGCGGACTGTGGCGTGGTTGTCCATGGTCGGCGGTGTTCTCTTACCATATAGGAGATCCACCTGCTCTGTTATCCGCTAGAGAGAAGAAAATACTCACAGCTCCTTTAGTGAAAAAAGTGATTAACGAACAACGCGAATGAATTAAAAAAATACTCGTTGGTTTTGACTGTTACACGTGGGCGCATACTCACACACTAACTGGGCAGGCTCGTCTGATGTGCTACCACGGGCTCACAGAATACCAACGTGAAATACTTGAATTATGTTAGCGAGTTAAGATATCGGGGATCCGTGAAATTATTCCGCTTAAGCGGATGGCAAGAAAACACTAACCAACGCGCGGACTTGATGTCTTACCAAGGCCCAAATGCTTTGTTACCTTGACAAATAAAACACTATAAATAAATAGAACTTGTGTGAAATTTTCTTATCATTACAAATTTTAATGTTTTGTTTTATTCTATAGCGGACAACGGAGCAGGTGAGTCTCCTATATGGTAAGAGAACACCGCCGCCCATGGACAACCACGGCACAGTTTGCGTATTGGTT
>DWCF01007757.1:0-10215 GCA_018230265.1 Delias oraia
ACTGACATAGGCGAAGAAGCTGGCTCATCTGGACGTTTGGCGAATACTTTTGATGATGGAAGCGAACCAATATACACATAGGAGAGACACTTATAGCACTCAAATGATTATTAAAAATATATAAAGATTTATCATGACACTCTAATTTACTCAATACATATCCTATAGGAATACCTGAATCATTTGAAACACAGAAACAGTCTTCTGTGTGTGTTTTTAAGTAATACAAGTAATAATCAAATGTAAAAGATTCGGAGTATTTATCTAAATTAATCTGATCTAATTTGAATAAACTGTCTGGCATAAGAAGATCTACTGTGTACATGGGGTAAAAAATAATATAAAATTGTTACATTTATAAAAAAATGAAATTGTTACATTTGATTAATAAGATGAAATTTGTTATTCTTAACATTGAGAACGTTACAGATTAACCTTGTTAATAAAATGTAATATTAATATCATAAAAATTCTTACGTTTTATACTTGACTACAAAATTAACATTAACTAAAGACTCATAATACTCATCATCTATATCTTTAATCTTTACTTCTTTTATTTCTAACTTATTACCTATATCAGTATAAATCAGTAAATTATTCTTTTGTACCTTGTAAGATTTAATATATTCCCCAATATAAATCATTCCTAATATAACAAAATCAAAATTAAAAATTATGAAATAACCTAAAGAATCACTACAATATAATTTACTATTATAAATATAAAAACTCTTTATAGATCTACTAATAGGATCTCTACTATATAACTTTAAGTCTTTATAAATACAAATACCAGTAATATCATTAACAAATACAAATTTATCATACATTAAAATCTGAGGACTTGTATTCTTACAAATTATTAATGAGTCATTAGATACATCAATATTAATAATTTGTTTGACTGTATTATCAATTTTGTATATTCTAATATTTAATCCATTGTATACGTAGATATACGAATTATACAGATAAGCATATTGTATATCTGATCCAAAATTTTTATACTTATTTATATTAATTAGATATTGTATTATATTACACATATTATCATATCTATAAGGTAAGTTGTTATCTAAGGTTTTTTTATACAAAATATTATTAATCTGATATATTCTAACTATTCCTTTTTGTATTATAAATAATTTACTATCTTTGTTAAAAATGTCTATTATATCTTTACATTTAACTCTATATTTTATACCTCTATCTATATCCAATAAAATATTTACACTATTATAAGAGTAATAAATAAACTTTAAATTATTAAAGAACAAGTTGTCTAATCTGATTTTCTGTACAAATTGTATTTTCGAATCTAATTTTCTATATTTATATATTTCTTTATCTGAAATGACAAACACATAATCATCAGTTTCAAATCCATTTCTAATTCCCTCTATTTTTATAAAGAAACCTTTTGACTCATAAATGTTTTTACATGATGTGTCAAGTGTATTGATGTAATTACACTTGTATTTTATATTTCTAATATTAATCAATCTTGCTTGTTTTTCATATCTATAATTATTAAAATCTAGGTATCTACATATTCTAGAATTTACTATAAAAAAAGTACAATCTGGATCACAATACTCGATGGGAAACGTGTTGTCTGAATATGTAAAAGTTACACAATTGAAATATGCAGACTTATTTTTAAAAATCATAATAATGAAATCTTTATATCTAAAATATCTCACACATAGGTCCACTGAAAGAAAATTATCATTATTTATATATATAAGACTTTTTTGTTTAGATATAATGTTATCTAATGGAGAATTAATATGTGGAGACTGAAAATTATAAACCTTTACTTCTCTTGATTTTCTAATAAGTAGTTTGTTAAAATATTCATAACAAAAGACTTTGTCTTTAATTAAAACATAGATATTTTCTAGATTTACAATGATGTCATCAAATACTTTTTTATGCTCCCATTCTAGTACAAGTGAATTGTTTAAATATTTATAAAATGCCAGTTTGTTTGTTCCTACAAACAAAATGAGTTTTTTATATTTGATCATTTTTCTATATTTATGCTGAAATTTAATTTTTTCGTTACAAATGAAAGAATTAGAAGTTAAAATATATCTTTCTGGATATATTGTACTTATAATTTCATCCTTTATATTTACTATTTCTTCTAGATGTAGACTTTTATCATAGATTTCTATTGTAGATGATGTTATTACATGTATTTTATCGTTTACAATGTAAAAATATTTGTGTTTTTGAAAATTTGTATATCTTTTTAAAAGAAACATCAAATGGGGTAAAAAGTTTAATCATGCAGAATCAATTATAATAGATCATTATTTATTTTTATAACTAAAATAATCAATTTAAAAAGGTGTTGTACAACTTATGTATTGCGTAATAGTTTTTTATATATTTTTAGTTTTTTTTATTCTAAAACTTTTAAGAATAATAGGTCTTGACTTACTTTGATTTTTTGCATAGAGCATCTTGTCTTCGGTATTAATAGAATGATTATTTGTAATATTAAATTTATTTATTGCAATTAATTTTTCTATCTTTCTATTTTAAAACAGATTATATTTAGTAATAGCTTTGTTTTTGTTTAATTTATTATAGTAGTTTCTATTTACTTTACAATTATACACAAATTTAAATATGTCATCAATTATGAAACATATTTTTCTACTATTTTAAATTAAAACATTTAAAAAAAATTTAGAGAAGATTGAAGAGTTTATATAATATATTAATTGAGAAGTGTAAAAAGTTGATTTTTTTATAATTCTATCTTGATACTATCTATTACAATCTATAATTTCATAACAACAAGTATGACTATTGTTTAAAAAATAATTTCTTGCCTTCCAATATATCTAAGCGTAATGACTCATACTTACGTATTCTAAATTTAAATAAGATCACAAATTAATTACAATACTGATCTTTTAATATTTCGTATTCCATCACACATTGTACATTCTACATCTCTACAAATACAAACATTTACTTTATCATCAGATTTATAATTATACAGATTTTTAAATATTATCAGGTCTATCATATCAAGGCTACAATTATCTTTTAGTATTTCATAAACAGGTCTCTTTTTTAATACACCTATATAAAACAATATCTTCTTAATATTAATTACATTTCTTTTGCTTATTTCTGGGTCTATATTATTATTATGAAAAAACATACATTCTCCTAGCATAAAATCTTCTGTTTCTTCACCATAAAAGTATCCAGTAGAATCCACACCATTCTTAAATACTAATTTATTCCACGGGTCTTTATTATTTTTTAATATGGCGATTTTGTCTAAATAAACATCTTTTAATTTATTACTTCTTTTTAGTAAATCTAAGTTATTAAAAATTACACACAAAGCTTTTTCATTAAGATAGATGTCATCAAGTTCCCCTTTTGTCATAACAATTTGATTGTCTCTAATAAAATCTTTTTTTAATATATTCATATTTCCTACTCCAGTTGATTTGTCTACCAATCTACGAAATCTTAATATTAATTTAGAATGAAGATGTTTGTCTTCTTTCTTACATGGAAATAGATATAGAAATAGTAGAAGGTACATCTTATCTTTTTTATTTATTGTTTTATAAATATTAGGAATTGTGAAACACTTAAACATTAAAAATGATAATATTAAAACACTTAAAAAAGAATCAAAACATTTATAATGTAATATGAAGAATCTATAAAAAATTATACATTATAAAGGTAAAAATCATATTAAAAAAAGAGAATACATTATTAAATAATAAATCATTTACTTGTCTGTGAAACTGACAATTCTATATTATTTTTATATAAAATAATTAAAAATCGTCGTTCGTCTGTTTTTTTCGTAAGCTACAATAATACTCTTAATATATTCTGAATTAATATTACAAGATTTGTATTTCTAGTTTTCTACATCAAAACGAAATTACAAACATTTATGATAGATGTGTAAGTCTTAGATATTAAATAAAGACATAATAATTTTTTTTAAATATTCAATTTATAAGATTTTTTGTAGTTTATAATTGTAGAATCAAACTATGTGCTTGTAAAAGATAAGAGCAAATGATCCACTTTTATTTATCGTTTATGCTTATTTTTTACCCTTCATGAATAAAAAAGAAGAAAGTTCTAAGCCTAAAAATACAAAGAAGACCGTTAATAAAAAAAAGTTACAAAATGTTTATGAGAAGCAACAAATTGTAACTTACAACCTAGAAAATTATATACTAGATGACATAAGTATACGTTTTCTGTTACAGTTAAATCCATTGGATCTAGAAAACGTAGAAAGACTATTTTTTATACTTGAAGAAGCACACTGGTTTTTTATAGACAACTATACGGAAAAACCTATTTCTTTTATAGATTTTTGTAACCAAATGATAATACATAATAATATTAATATAGACTTTAATAAAGGTCTTAGTATATTTAAAATTTACAAACAAGCTGTAAAAGTGTATGGGTGTATTATTTTTGACTCTAGTCTTGAATTTGTTCTTATTGTCAAGGAAAACCCTAGGTCTGATTCTTTTGGATTTCCTAAAGGTAAAAAAAGTAAAGATGAGAGTGGTATAGAATGCGCTATACGAGAAGTTAGAGAGGAAATTGGATACGATGTTAGTAATAAGATTACTAAAAACATTTGTATAAATTTATTTGAAAAGATGAATTTTTATTTCGTTTTTAATGTAAAAAAATCTACTAAGTTTGTTTGTAATATGAAAAATGAAATTATGGACATAATATGGTTACCTATAAAAAAATTAGAAGAAAATACTCTAGGTAAAAAATTTTCAATAATTACTAAAAGTTATCTTTTATGGAGAGATTTTTATTTAAGTGTGTTTTCTAATAAGTTTAAATTTGATAATAATAAGTTTGTGAACTTGATATATAAAAAAGGCTGTTAAATTACCAAAATTTTCCTGTAAATATTTTGTGAATGTAATACGCACAAAATGCACGTTGTACATCCGAAAGTTTTACTATTTTTTTTTCGACTTTTTTACATAGATTACTGTTTGTTGGTCATTAAATTTAAGTTCATTTACCCATTTAAGATTTTTTTTTAATTCTAGAGAATAATATAGAGCTATAAATATGTCATAAAACGTTTTATGCATTTCAGTACGTAAATTGTTGTTTAGAGAAAGAGATTGATAAAATATCATAAGAGATTCCATACCTGAATCTAATTTTTGTTCTAACATTAACATTTCTCTAACGTAGTAGTATAATTTTTCATCAGTTTTATATTTTTGTAGACTTTTAGTTTTAACCATATATTTTTTCTTATATTTATAAGGCAACATTTTAAATAATGTTTTTTTACTAGCTTCTTGATTTATAATATTATTTATCACATCAAAAACAATCTCTAAAACAAAATCTTTAGAGATGACTCTTTCTTGTATTTTATAAAATACAACATCTTTATATATCAAATTAGAAACTTTGATATTAGGTATATGATCATCAATGTTTTCAATATTATTTATTGCATGATTATGATATAAATTGTCTATTTCATTTTCTTCTATGTCTTCATTAAGTTCGTTATATGTATTTGTAAATACTATAGGATAAGTTTCAACAGACTCTCGAATACACCAAAACTTTTTTTCATTTTTAATATATTTCGATATTACTTTTTCATTAAAATCAAAAACTTCTTGAGATAAAAAGTGACTTTCGATGTCAGAAGCCCATAATCTATCTATTAGATACAAGATTAAAAAAAAACTTGTCATAAGTAGGGGCATAAATTTTTTTTTTATTTGAAAAAACCTTGTACATTTTTAAACAATAAAATTAAAAATTTTCTTGATAAATTATAACGGCCTAAATTTAAATGATGCAAACGTTTTTAAGAGTAGATTGATGTCAAATTGATATTTAAATTAGATGATGTCATATTAAAAGCAAAAACAATATAATAGAATTAAAATTTAATTAATATATCTAATAATTACCTTACTTTATATTTAGTTTACTTTACATTCATTTGCAAATCTTTTTTAAAAAAATAACTAATCAAAGAATTTATACATCAAGATTTCAACAGAGTAATGTTAAAAATCTATAAATTTCTACAACATAAAATTCGATAAAAAGATCAATTTGTGTGTTTGTTTGTGTGGTATCCTTTATGTCCACATTATTATATTTTAACACCCAACATTTAAAATTAGATTAATTTTATCATTTAAATATTTTTTAAGAAAAGGAGGGGATGAGAAATATGGGAAGGAACCATAAGGGAGGTCATGGGACCAACAAGGTTAACACTGGTCATGAGACCACAACAATTATTAAAAAACGTTATATTAACAATATTATCGAATGGTATCTCATCTCAGGGCGTGTAGCCACGGGATGCAATAATTTGAAATTTCAAACAATAAAAAATAAAGAGATATACCATGAAGTGAATAGAAAAAATGATGATGAGGAAAATGGAGAAAAAATTAATTGTAGAACGATAAAACTAGTCTATTCGATTAAGGGAACGGATATAAAATTCGAAAAGAAAGTAAGAATAATTGAGGACATTCACGAATGCAACATGTATGAATGGTTTGAAGAGTATGAAAATATTAGTAGGAAAAATGGGTGGACTATAGAACAAAATCAGGAAATATTAAGAGATTTAATAATCGATAAAAAATTAGACGATAAAAATTTTGAAGGCGATCTGGGTAAAATTAGAGAGAGAATTTTGAGATTAGTTTACAATCCTGATAAAGTTGATCAATGGATTGCGAAATTGGAGAGAGTAAAACAAGAAGATTTTTATTCAATTGAGGAATATTATGAATATATTCAAAAATACGTACGATGGTATGGAATAGCTTACAAAGCATCGAAGGAAGAAATGTCAAGAAAAACATGGGAATTTTTTAAAAAAGGTCTTGGAAGTAGGACAAGGCAAAAACTAATTGAGAGTTTAGAGACACATGATCTTCACAGTTATTTTAATAAACTAAGAGTTATGGAAAAAGAAATATTAAAGATTCAAAATGTAGAAATGGTGTCTAGTAATCCTAATAATAAATTTGAAAATAAAAGAAATAATAACATGGTTGGAGAAACAAAAAAGGATAAATGGTGTAAACACCACCGATTTTATGGACATCACACTAAAGATTGTATTTACGAGAAGAAAAAAGAAGAAAAAGAAGATAAGGTATTAACCATGGTCGAACCTAGAGAAATGATAAAGGAATTAGTAGCCTGTGGAGAAATTAAAGACTTTAAGATTAAAGTTTTATTTGATTCAGGGGCCTCAAGAAACTTTATTAGTAAAAAATTAGTAGATCAATTAAAGTTAGAAACTAGAGAGAACAGATCAATAAAAACAATAATAGCGGATAACAGAATAATAGAAAGTAATCTAGTTACAAAAATTAACCTTAAATTGAATGGAATTCAAAATAGATTATTTTATGTGGAGCCTTATGTTTTTAAAGAATGTTCTTATGACTTAATTTTAGGAAATGAGTTTTTATTTGGGAATGACGTAGTTATTAATTACAAAGAAAAAATGGTGGCGATAGGTGAAGAAATGGTGATAATAGAGGGATTTGATGGAAATAAAATTGATGATCTAGATAAAATGATTATTGAAAAATTATGCCTCACGGAGGATTTAAGAATTAATAAAGATAGTTCGGTTTATAAAATTTTAGAAAAATATAAAAAATACAATCACGAATTCAAAGTTATGAAAGTTAACCCATATAAGATTGAAGTAACGGATAAAACATTTGTACCACAAGTAAAAAAAGGAGGATATGAAGTCAATGTAAAAATATTAGAAAGAGCAAAAAATGAGATCAAGAGACTTTTAGATTTAGGAATCATTGAACCTAGTAAAGGAAAATACTCAAGTCCTGGATTTTTTATAGACAAGAAGAATGGAGAGGTACGTATGGTTATAGATTACAGAGAAATCAATAAGGTAGTGTTAGATGAGGTTAGTTGTATACCGCGAATTTTTGAGGAAATTCAAGTAATGGGAGGTAATGAGTATTTCTCAACAATAGATATGAGGAATGGTTTTAACCAAATACCCTTAGAAGAAGAGTCAAAGAAGTATACAGGATTTGTCGTAATGAGAGAACATTACCAATATAACAGAGTGCCGTTTGGAATTAAGGCGGGACCAAAGATCTTTCAAAAAACAATCATGGAAATTGTAAAAGGTATAGAAAGATGTTTTGTTTATATTGATGATGTAATAGTTTATGGAAAAACTCGAGAAGAACATGATAAAACATTAGAGGAGGTACTTAACGCGTTATACAGACACGAAATACAAATTAATTTTCAAAAAACAAAATTATATATGAATGAAATAAAGGTGTTAGGTCACATTATCAATAAACATGAAATAATAGCAGACAAATCATATTTAAATAATCCAATATTTGCACAAAAAATTAAGACTAGAAAACATGTTCAAAAATTAGTTGGCGTGCTAAATTGGTACCGAAATTTTGTTCCAAATATGAGTAAAAGAATGGCTATAATTAACGATTTACTTAAAGAAGAGAAATGTGTATGGAAACAAGAACATGAAGAAGTAATTAAAGAGATTAAACAGGAAATAGAAAACAAAGCAACATTAAAATTTCCAGACTTTACAAAAAAGTTTTGTATTCATGCTGATGCATCAGATTATGGAATTGGTGCAGTGTTATTCCAAGAACATGGAATAGTGGGTTATTACAGCAAGAAATTAACAAGCAGTGAAATTAATTATTCTATCGTGGAGAAAGAATTATTTGCTATTGTTAAAGCTTTAAATTTTTTTAGCTCAATTATTAAGGGATTTTTCATAGAGATAAAGACTGATAATTTAAATTGTATTTACGATAATAAAAAGATTTCTTCGAGAATTGAAAGATGGAAGATTCTTTTAAATGAGTTTGACTTTATAATTACAAGTATTGAAGGAGTAAAAAATAACATAGCAGATAGCCTGTCTAGATGTTTTCAAATCAAAGAAGAAGTAGAAGAAGATGCATTTGAATATTTAGTAAAGGATTTTTTAGACAAAGAAAGTTTTGAACAATGTCAAGCGAATATACAAGAAGGTATTAAAGAATATGGAAAGGTGAAAGTAAACGAGACAAAAATTATTGAATTCATCAGATTTATACATAATATTGGAGCACACCCCGGAGAAACAGTGATGTATCTTAACATACGGGACTATTACGAGGTGCCAAGGCTAAAAAAGGCAATAAACATGGTAGTTAAAGAGTGTATTCTTTGCAAATTAAATAAAGACCAGAGAAAACAGGTTTATGGTGCCAAAATAAATGCTGGGAGATTATGTGAACGAGTAAGCAGTGATGTGTTTGGACCAATAGAGGTTAGGAAAATGGGATTATCTAGTAGAAGTAATAAAGTGTATATTATCACTATGACAGATATTTACTCAAGAATTAGTCAGATAAGATTTGTTAAAATGGCCGATGCAGAGGCGATAATTCATTCAATTGAAGATTGGGTAGATAAATATGGATATTTTGAGATTTTTATTAGTGACAATGGCCGGCAATATATAAGTAAGAAACTATCAGAATATTTTAAAGATAAAAATATTAAACATATTAAGACGCCATTATATCACCCAAGTTCTAACGGTATCAGTGAAAGAATAAATAGGACAATTGGAGAGTCAATAAGAATTTATAAGGGAGTTAGAATAGAAGAGTTAACCAAATTAATTGAACATAAGTTGAATGAAAATTTTAATCGATCTATAGGAGCATCTCCGATGTCTTTGAAGACAGGAATAAATTTTTACGATCCATTAAGGAGAGTACAAACAATTAACAAAAAAGAAATTGAGACAGATAAAGAAAAAATTAAGGGTACAAACATAAAGGTTGGTGATAAAGTTTATATTAAGAATTTTTTAGGGGATAAGTTCGAAACAAAGTTTTTAGGACCCTACATGGTTATAAGAAAAAGTAATAATGGTTTATGGTTTCAGATTGACAATTTTAAAGACTGGATTCATGCCAATCATTTGAAGTGCTGAGGGGGCAGGATGTGGTATCCTTTATGTCCACATTATTATATTTTAACACCCAACATTTAAAATTATATTAATTTTATCATTTAAATATTTTTTAAGAAAAGGAGGGGATGAGAAATATGGGAAGGAACCATAAGGGAGGTCAT
>DWCF01007758.1:0-10212 GCA_018230265.1 Delias oraia
CCCTTGGCACAATTGATGCGACGGACCTCTTACTTATTCCAAGTGGGCCTCCTCCCTATTTTCCTCCAATTTCATAAAAAATAAATACATTGCCAATCAGCCAGATTTAGCTCAATTTACGTTCCGCTTTTCGGTGCATTATTAAAGGCGCAGCTATTTCAATATTTCAACTAAGACCTTTTTATGATACATCTGACATCGGAGAAGGCGGGTCTCCTCTATCGTAAGAGATTACAGCCGCCCAGATATAAACGCGCCACGAAGCAATAATATTGTTTTGTAGTGTAAATTACAGAGGTCGAAGCAGAGGTTGAAGCAATGTTTAGACAAGTCCCTATTAGTAAAGAACTCAAATTATATATAGGTAAGTCTCTTAATATCTATAAATAATATCAATTTAACGAGAAAATTTACAATATTTTTATTTTATATATCAATTTATTTTAATTGAACTAGCACAGGGAGTAGAAGCGTAGAACATTCGAAACGTCTACGTTATTATACATATATATATTAACATATATGGTTGCAGGTTTCAAGGTATTTGAATTAACTGAATGCCAGATATAGGAACAGGTTTTTATATAATTTTGTTCTGTTAAATTTGACTAACAAAATAAAACATTATTTCTTATTTTTAATTTTTTAACTATATATATACATACATATTGTTTTTATAGTATAGCAGAAAACAGAGCAGATGAGTCTCTTATATGGTAAGAGAACACCGCCGCCCATGGAAAACCGCACAACACTACGCGCATTGGTTGTGTTGCTGGCTTTTTAACGTCTTCTGCTATCCTCACTCACTCAGCGAAACACAGTAACACACCGTTTTAAGTACAACTACCATTTCATGCTGAGTATTCTGTGAGCCCGTGGTATCATTTCGGACGAACTGGCCCAATTAGTGCTTCCGCGTATGCTTCAGCATGACTGTTCTTCGGGTGAAACAGGTGAAATCTTGTATGATTATTTTATTCTTGAATCAATCATGTTAGCACAATTGTATATTTGGTATTTGTTATTATGTCAAGTTAAGTTACACATCCCTTCTTTCGTGGTCATGAATATTGTTATGCAAAAACAAGACAGAACACTGTAAGAAAAAAACCTTAGCAAACATTGCAAGTAGGGGTCAGTGCTTAACTGAGAAGAAATGATACTACGGATTATGCACGCCGGCCTGGCATTCAAATCTATGGAAAACAAATGTTTCAGTGTAGAAGGCACTGAAATAGAGCAGAAATATTTGTTTAAAATGGTAGTCTCTAGAACTTTATCTAAGGACATACATTTCGTAGGTACATTTCTTCACAGGCTACAATACTACGGGTGAAACTGAAATACATTTACATCATGTTTGAATATTGCCTTTGTTCCAAACTTATCATTTTCATTTGTAATTTTTTTATTCAGCAATGAAATCAATGAAAAGATTTCAATGATTTCACTTACAGTTATACCATTGTTTTATAACTATTTTTGTATCAAATTATACGTTTAGGCTTCACTTTTTTGTTTAAGCATGCGTTGGGCGCCGCCCGCCTACCATTCATAATATAAACCGTTAGGCGGGAAACGTAGAGTTCAGTCAGTGTCGTGACTGCGAGACGTATCAAAGGTAAGTTGGAGTTAGATACTTAAAGGTCAAGTTAATAGTCTATTTTTTTAAGAGCTATCTAATTTCACTCTTTCAGAGTAGTCTTGGGATCTTAGTTTTTTTTATAATATAGCGGACAACGGAGTAGGTGGATCTCCTATATGGTAAGTGAACACCGCCACCCATAGACAACCGCTTCACAGTCCGCGAATTGGTTGTGTTGCTTGCTTTTTACGCCACTTAAGCGGCATTTTTAAGGGCCTCCGATATCCTCACTCACTCAGCGAAACACAGTACAAGTACAGTTTCACGTTGAGTATTCTGCAAATATGTGTTGAGTATAGTAAAGTATTACAATATTTTTACTTTTTTTAACGTTATTATTATTATTTATAAAATCGGTGGCAAACGAGCAGGAGGCTCACCGAGGACAAGCGGTCCTCCGCTCATGGACATCCCTAGACCTTGCACAGCCACGGATTCGTTGCGGACCTTTAAGCATTGTGTGCGCTCTTTTCTTGAAGGTTCCCAAGTCGTATTGGTTTGGAAATACCCCTGCAGCTGACTTTTGCTGAAGATCTGGAATATTTATGCCTACTTCTAAAATATTAGACCTCGTTTTCCAATATTTGACTTACATAAGGTGCAAAAAGAATAGTAGTTGCTTTTAATTATGTTTAAGTATCATTAATTTTACTATGATGTACTTATTTTTCATTACTTTTATATGTAAAAGAAAGAGAAACGAATCATATCAAAATAAATATGCAATTAGGCGATAGATCGCTAACAAAAATTCAAATGTATCTATCTTTTTGAAATAACTAAACCGGTTTTGGCATACGGCCTTTACAGCTACCGCGGAAAGCTTTCGCGGGATTTGGGGCGAGTCTATGGCTCGCCGAGAATAAAAAGTCAAAGTTTTAAGTCATGGTTATAGTAATACCTTAACCTAACCGTACAAAACACAAGTGCAAATCAAGTCTATTATGAAGCTCGCTATTGACATTGCCGTCTAAAACAATACGATAATTTATGGAATAATTAATTTACGTGATACGGTGTATAATTCAGTTTATAAAGAGCTTTGTAAAATTTAAATGTCAGATATGAGAATACAAAGCTATTTCTACTTTAAAATAAGAGACTTTTTATTGTATTGCAGGTAACAGAACAGGCGGAGCTTCTAAATGGTAAAAGACCGCCGCCGCACATGGACAATCGCGCCATAATATGCTTATTGATTGTGTCTCGGGCTTTCTACGCCTGTGAGCCTTTGGTATCAAACGGGCTGGTCCAATTAGTGCGTCAGCAAATTCAAAATAAGAAATTTATAAATGCTTCATACAGTACGTACTACGTTTGTTATATATTCACGAATTTCTAGATTTTTTTTCTAATAATTATAAATATTTTTGTAGAATTGAGGTGCAAAAATGAAGGGAGCTCTTCTATTGCTTTTCGTAATGGTATCTTCTGCCTTCGTATTCAACGATGAAGGAAGTGAAGCAATGCAGCAACACAAGGTACATATTTTTTTAAATCAATGGCTAACGGCCTAGAAGACCTACCGAAAATAGCCAATTACATCCGCATAATATTTTTAACTCACACTTTTTCTACTTTTTTTATTGTATAGCGGATAACAGAGCAAGTTAATCTCCCATATGGTAAGAAAACACCGCCGCTCTTGGACAACCGTGCTACAAATCGTGGTTTGGTTGTTTAGTCGACTTCTTACGACGCTAAAGCGGTATAATTTCAATAGTCCCCTATATTCTCACTCACTCAGCGAACCATAGTACAAGTAGCGTTTCAAGCTCAGCATTCTGTGAGTGCGTGGTCTCGTTTCGAACGAGCCGGCCTATTTAGTGCGTCAGAATATGCTTCAGTAATAAATTTCACAAGCACGTATCGGAAATCTTTTGAAGCGGGCAATTTTGCATTCATAAACATTATTGAATTACTTCATAAAATCTTAAATTAGCTATATTACGTATATTAGATTATTGATTTTTTTATATAACGTTACCAAAATTAAAATAAATTAGTACTTACTTGAATTATTTAAATGTCGTTATACTTTTAAAACAAAAAATACTTTTTATGAATAATCAAATTTTAGACAAAAATGTATAGGTAAAATATTAAAATACGTAATAAGATACCAATTAAATAAATAAATAAAAATCATTTATTTTCTCTTGTTCTTAAATACGCTAACAAATTGCTCCCAAACAATTCGAAACCTTTGAGAGAGCTGGAGTCTGTACTAGTCTCGAAAACTGTAGGACAACAATTTCAATTCTTAAAGGCCGGCAACCCACCTGCGCTATTAAAATAATTATTAAAAGTCTTATATATTTGTAAAACATTTTAGATTTTTAATGCTGAAATTCAACCTGACAGTTACTTATCAAAAGATCACCTCTGGAAGGATAAGCTTCTATTTTACACATTACTGAAATACAAGAAGAATAATACAAATAAGTAAGTTGATTTACACGTAGTTATATTTATATGAATACAAAAAATTCAATGTCTTACGACATTTATCTCATAGTGACAACATACTATAAAAAATTAGGATTCTTTCACAGTATATCCGATACTTTTTCTCGTTAAATTATTCATCGTCGTTTCATTGTTAAAAACAGCAACTATCAACAGCAACTAGGCAAAAAACTCATTCAACAATCTGTGCTTTTAAATATATACTATATATATATGAAGAAAAATATAATTTTCATATATTATGTATCTGTATGTTCTTATATTATGATATGGTAGTGTGTGTGGAAATGAGATTGCAAAAATTGTGATTTGGGAACGACGTGAGAATTAAAAACGGGGATGTTCCAAATCTCTTCAAGCAAAATCCATCTTTTATATATATATATTAATTAAAATATATTTATAAATTTAAAAGTGCAGATGTTAAAGGTATTTAAATATATAAATACATTTACATATATTTACTTAAAAATATTGTGCTTCGAAAATTGTTCCAGTGATTTTGACTTATTTACAAACTAAATGTATCCTGTAAAATATTACCATTAATGTTTTTTCATATTATTACGATAGAACATTGTTTCCCAACCTGTGTTTCTACGGAATCTCGGGCTTCCGCCAGTCTATATATAGAGGACCGCGTTCTCATCTCTGGACATAAATGTTAATAATAACCAAAATAAATATATAATTTTTTGTTGTTTATTTTGTTAAAAAGTCCATTAAAATTGTCGTTTAATATCTAGGGGACCGTGGCTGAAATTTGGAAATCACTGCGATTTAATATTTTATTTATTTTAAATATTATTCTAATGTTATTTAGATTGCATTATAATACAAACGACCAATTAAGGATAAATCTACAACCTTCTGCAACAAAACGTATGAAAAATAACAAGGAAGGACAAAATAATTACAAGATGCCACAGAGTACTACAAGAAAATGGTTCTTCAAGAAAGGCAAAGGTATTCACTATAATAATTTACCTGTAAGTATAAAAAAATAACAAATAATAATGATTTCTCACTGTTTTAGGACTCCCGACATTGTGTCTATTAAAAATTTGCTCATTCAAGATAAATCTTTAGAAATTACAATAATAACATTATTTCGCAATTTAACTCAATATATTTGCTTTACTATTCTGATTACTTAAGTTTATAAGTCATTCAATAAAGATAATATGCCATTATGGTTGTTTTTTTATTACCAAGCAATTTCCAGCGTAAATTTAATTTTAGTATCTAATCTTTAAATTGGTTTAGACATTTTAACATAGTTTACAGCTAACTGATGAGATTTGATTTGTGACAAATTTCCAAAATGTGTCACAATGCTTAATAAAATATACCTCTGTTGCCTATTCAACTTATAATTTTTCATAAATAACATACCCCCGTGAGAGAGCCATGCTGAAGCATATGCTGACGCACTAATTGGGCTGGCTCGTCTGAAGTGATACCACGGACTCACAGAATACTCAGCGTGAAACGGTAAATTTATTATGTTTCGCAGAGTGAGTGAGGATATCGGAGGCACTTAAAAATGCCGCTTCAATGGCGTAAAAAGCCGGCAACACAACTAATGTGCGGACGGTGGCGCGGTTATCCATGGATGGCGGTGGACTCTTATCAAATAGGAGTCTCACCTCCTCTATTGTCCGCTATACTATAAAAAAATAGTATTATCAATCTTTATTTGAATAAAGAGGGTGTTGTTGTGTTAAAATGTTTTGTAAATTGACGTCACGGATTTAGAAATATTAGCAGTAATAATCTTATTTTATAGTCGCTACTCTCGTAGCCGAGTGGTTTTGTAAGCTACCACAAAGCTTTGGGTACCAGGTTTGATTCCCGGCCTGAAAAGAATTTAGAAATGATATTCGGTGTTTGGAAGGAATTGAATGTGGTCGTTCGACCATGTGTCGCCCCCCCGCCGATGTACAACTGCGCTATAGTCCACGTATTAGTTGTGTTGCCGGCTTTTTTAAGCGACATGTTTATTAGCCTCCACTATCCTCGCTCACTCAATAAAACATAGTAGAAGTACATTTCTAGTACAATTACCGTTTCACGTTGAGTATTCTGTGAGAATGTCACTATAAAATATCACTTCGGACGAGCCGGCCCAACTACTACGTCAGCTTACACAATAATTGGGCCAGAATTCCAGCATGAAATAGTACTTGTATGTGTTCCGCAGAATGAGTATCATCATCATCAGCCTATTCAAGTCCACTGCTGGACATAGGCCTCCGCCAAAACATGGGGGGTTATTATGCCTTAATTACCACGCTTGGCAGGCGGGTTGGTAATCGCAGAACATCAACTCTACTGGAAAGGTCGTTGCTGCCCACCCTCCGGTGAAGTGTCCTTTAGTCGCCTCTTACGACAACCCATTAGGAAGACTGGGAGTGGTACTATTCTGGTCCGGCAACCACACGGAGTATACGGAAGAGCTACTGACTTATACCGTTTGACGTACTTAAACATCCGGAAGTATTATCAAATATGCAGATTAATAAATATAAGAAATAACCTTGTGGAAGTTTAAAGCCTTACTAAATACATTAATTATAGTAAAAAACTAATTAATTCCACATAGAGGCCAACTAAGAACTTACTCCAAGTCTCTATGAATAGTCTTGTGTTGTGCTTTATCATGGTTCTAGTTGTAATGTTACACATGTTTAATTAAAAATGATATTTATCACACTTTTTTCAATTTTAATGATTCAGCTAGTGCAGATAAATGAAGGGATTGCAACGACACAAATAAGAGCAAATTTCTCGACCTATGCCAGAAGATTAGGTTTCGGTACAGAAGAATATGATGTAGTGACAGAGGATGGGTATATCTTAACGCTGTTCCGCATTCCTGGGATAAAGAAGCCTGTTTTATTAGTGCACGGATTGTTAGATTCAGGTGATACATTTATAATCAGAGGAAATGGGTCCCTGGCTGTGGCTCTCGCAAACAAAGGTTACGATGTATGGTCTGCCAATGCACGAGGCGGTAGATATGCAAGAAGGCACATAAAATTAAATCCAGACACGGATAAAGATTATTGGAACTTCAGTTTCCATGAAATAGGTTACTTTGATCTGCCTGCAATCATAGACTTTCTCCTGAGTAAAACCAGTAAAAACCGGCTCAGTGCAATTGGACATTCCCAAGGTAACAGTGTGTTTTACGTTCTCTGCTCTACAAGACCTGAATATAATTCAAAAATTAGTCTTATGATTGCGCTTTCACCGGTTTGTTACTTTAACTATACTAAGCCTCCCGTAACAATGGTGCTAGAATCGATACCATTTTTATCAAATTTCTTTATGTCAATTGGTGAAGAAGAATTTTTTGGTGACAATTCACTACCGAGATTCATATGGGATAGTATCTGTGTTTGTAAAGAGTGCTATCAACTTTGCGCTCGTGGACTCTTCCTACCGATCAGTGGTGATGACGCTAATGAATTTGAACCTGATTTCTTTCCCACCTTTGTCAAACACTACCCGGCGGGTTCATCGATAAAAACTGTTCTTCATTTAGCACAGGGATATTTAAAAAGCTTTAGCATGTATGATTATGGACCACAGAATATGCAAATCTATGGGCAAAGCTCTCCACCGCTATACGATTTGAGGAAAGTTAGCATGAAATCTGTGCTTCTCGTTGGTAAGAACGATGCCCTTTCAACCGTTAAAGATATTGAATTATTACGGGATCATCTTTCGAATGTTGAATATCAAGTTTTGGATCATAAGAAACTAAACCATATTGATGTCATATGGGGTCGTAATATGTATAAGTATCTGTTTCCATATATTTTTAATGCATTAAGTAATAATGATTAATTATTAGAAGAATAAAGTTTCATGTAGTGACGGTTGGGTTATTGTAAAAATATTTATTACCACAGACTATAGTAGAACCGTACTAAGTCAAAGCTCGACAACTTACAAATCTCTATAAATTCACACAATGTTGTGTACCCGTTCCCTCGAAGCCCAAAACCTCTTTTACGTAAAATACAAACCCTCTATAACTTAAATGAATAGTTAGGTTATCGCATCCCAGTAACTTCAATCATCTAAATCCTCATAAAACCCTTAGTAAAATCTTAAATAACTTAGATTTTTTAACGTTTCCCTTCATCTTTATCTTATAGAGATTTTACTGTATAATTAATATACTGTAGATATTTTCTTATCCAAAACACTGGTCAAGTATTATTCTATAACTTCTACCTTAAAGTGTCTCTGTAATATGTAATTTGTAAAATGTATAAGTAAGTGGTTATAAGAAAAATCAGCACAAAGATAAAAAATAAGTAACGAGGTATGACATATTAACAAATTTAATATGACGTGCTCGTGGTTACTTTCTAGTTTAGATCTCTAGATGCAAAAGCAGAAAATAAAACCTGTAACGCTTGCCATACACGTTACGAAAAATCGTTAGGATCGCACTGTAAAGTTCCAACTGCATCGATAGTAGAAACGTGTGTGTGGTAAAAACTCAGTTTTAATAGTTTATATCACCACGATTTCTCGTAACATGAGTACCAGGCGTAACAATGAATTATACTAACGTATGTGCCTTGTGAATTATTAAAAGATTTTCAAAAGTAATAAGATATTTTATTTTGTGAAATATAAGTATTTGTATTATATTTACTAAATTATTAGCCTTATTGCAAAAAAAACACTTGTAGAATTATATATTCTAAACAACTTCACATTTTAAGTTGAAGTGCTTATAGTATTTTCTTATTAATATTATTTTTTGGCTTATATTTAGTATAATAACGGTATACTCAGTACTCAATAATAAAATAAATATAGTATGCAATTTAAGACACAGGAGTTGGTGTCTAATAAGTTATAATGTCAAATTTCTGCTGACAGCCGACATTTCGAAATTTGATATTGTGTACATCACAATAAGATCTCAAATATTCAATTTCACATGATGCAATAAATTTGAAATTGTATCAGTGAAATAAAATGCCAGCAGCCGGCTTAAATCACTTAAGTTTTGATTTTTACTGGACAAGCATACTACCTTACATAAATTAATGTAACCCTATATACTTAGGACTATTTAAAGGAGGTTATATGCGGTGAATTAAAAATGAATTTTCCTGAGGAAAATGGGTATACAAATAGAAATCCACGTGGAGATACTAGGAATAATCCCACCATCAAACAAGCATATAGTGATGGTAAGCAAAAATAATTTTGATACATAATTATATACATTAATATATATATTTTTTTATAAAATTAATAGGGGTTATTTTATTAGAGATGTTTTTTATTGCCACATCCTCAAAATATTATTGTTCAATTGCCTCAGTAGAATAATTTAGTTAATTAAATATATTGATAGCCTAAATTTATATTTAATATGGGCTATCATGGCTTGAGACATATCAATTGATACTGTTTAATGATTGATTTGTCAAACCAATTGGAGAGTTATTGAACCAAATCAATTTGTGCTTCAGCCCGCTGTAGATGTGTGTTCAGTAATGTGGGTGGTGATTTTATTTCTAGGTAAATAATTAATAGTATTATACTGCTGCGATAAATGGGATTAAATTATTTTAATAGTCATATAAGTATTACATTTAGTTCATAGTGTGTATGTGTATGCTTAATTTATAACTAGTTTAATACAGAGCTTTATTATTTCTTACATTACATTATTTATATTATTAAAATAAGTATATCATAATTAAATAGATTTTGGACAATACATGAATACTAACATTATTTTAAAATATATTCAGTTGTGTAAAATTAGTCTCTAGGTCTTCAATTTTTAATTTCATGTAGGTGGTCTGAAAGCTGGGGCTGTTCGAGCAGTAGCATTGGCATACCGTGTGCTTTCCCGGCGCAAGGCAGCAGAAGAAGGTGTTGCTCGTCTAGCAAGAGTTCTTTCAGCTCTAGATCTCACTGCCCTGGGAGTAGGCAGCACTCTTGGTGTAGGAGTATATGTGTTGGCTGGGGATGTTGCTAAAAATTATGCAGGACCGGCAGTTGTACTATCTTTTTTGTTAGCAGCCGTTGCTAGCGTATTTGCTGGTAAG
>DWCF01007759.1:0-10212 GCA_018230265.1 Delias oraia
GTTCAAAATGTGTAAACATGAAAATAAATCTGATAACGAAGGTAAGTTTTTAATTTTTAAGTAAAACATTTATACTTTTTTTGTTAGTTTAATTGTTAGTTACGTTAAAAAAATTTTGTTTCTACTTATTAATATTCACTGATATTCACTGTGCGATAGAAAAAGATAACATAACCTCTTGTAATCACAGACCTGTAGGTGGTAATTATTGTTATATTACTTCATTATAACATAATTTTTATTTCAATTTTGTTTATATCTATATATAAGACACTCCTATGACCATTTTGCTATTGACTATTTCTGTGTTATATATAAGCATATAATGTTTATCTGAGATTGTTACTAAGAAGTATCCTAACATTATATATTACAACATAAAGTATTCAAATTTACATATGAACTGCCCATGGATCTTTTAAATAAAGTATTTTACATCTTTATGTATTTCTATATTGTATTTTCAACCATTTCATACAATAAGTATGTTTTAAGATGTTGATTGGTTAATAACTTGTTGTGAGTAAACACTTTATTAGAATAACATTTATTTACATAATTGAAACAACATACTTATTCAACTGATTGCTTATATTGCTGTATGAATGGAAATAATATTGTTATGTACGCAGAAAACAAATAAAATATAGATATATTAAATATATATATAATTTTTCAATAGCACTGGTGGTTACCATTTCATGGGTTTATATGTATCAATTTTATTCAATGTTAAATTTTTTATTAAAAATTTAAGATTAAAGAGTGGAAATTTATCTATATTGTGTACTGTTTGCTTTATAATTTTATGTTATTTAATTTATATTGTTTACAGTAACTATAAAACAGATAAGTATTATAGAAATAGGTCTTTTGGCTCACAAATTTGGCAGATTTAGTATAAGTGATTTAGTATAAGAATTTACTCAGCAGATTTAGTATAAGTGCCAAATACAGTGTAAACTCCATGTTACGTCCCTCGGTTTAACGATAAACTCCCTAAAGCGTCAAAATCTATTGGCTTTAGTTGGTTTTGCTTGTCTTCCATCCACCTTTTCTTCTCTCCATTTAGGGACAACTCTTTATAACGCTATAAAATGCACAGTCCCTTCAGTGTCGTTATATACAGTTTACACTATTAAAATAATCAAACAAGATGTGGAATATTTCTTAAGACTAGTTATTCTTTCTCAAGTGTTTATTTGGGTATATTTTAGAATGTAAATTATTATTTGATTTTATTTATTACATATTCTATATTATTACATTACTTGGCCAGTGTTGTTGGCTATTTATATATAAAATATACAGAATAATGTAAGAGGTACTCTATTTACTTAAGAATTTTTATTAACAAGAGTCCTTGAATAAACTATTACTTTGTAAATAGCATTTAGATGGGAACTTATTGCGGCGTCAATATTCATTACGTAAAGTATGCGTAGATACACAAATACGCACGTCATACGGGTCGCAAGGAAGCCATACTGTATGTTAACCAATCAAACTATCAATATTGAAATATAGGATTTTGAACTTGAGTGTAAACTCATTCTTAAATATCATTCTTTGGTTATAGGACAGTAGTCATCAGTCATAATATATAGTGTAAACTCTACATAACGACACTGAAGGGACTGTGCATTTTATAGCGTTATAAAAAGTGTTGTCGATAAATGGAGAGAAGAAAAATCTGTGTATGGAAGACAAGCTAAACCAACTAAAGCCAATTGATTTCCACGCTTTAGGGAGCTTGTCATTAAATCAAGGGACGTTACATGGAGTTTACACTGTATAATAACATAAAAGAATGTCTCTGAAAAAACTTAGGAAGGCAAATAATTTACTCCTAAAGGAAGTTTATTAAAAAAAACTGTTTCACAAACCATATATATAAATGCTGTAGGTTTAATGAGATAAATGTTGATTTCTAAGACGTAGTTGCTAAAGTCTATATTTGTGGTCTGTGTCAACAATCAATGTCTTTTTTAAAAAGATTTTCTTTTAAATATTAATAAAAAAGATACACTACTGTTAAATATATACCCAGTTACAGAAATTATAGTTTGTGATTGGACTATTGAACATTTATAACATAGGTCTACATTTGCTCTTCATTTAATTTTGCTTAATATATAATATTGGATATATTAGATTATTTAATATTGTATTGCAAATTACTAGATATATTGAATATTTAGTACTTTGCAAAAAAATTTGGATATGTGTATGTATCTATTGTTAGTTATAATATCATTCTAAATAGAGAATCACAGAATATTCAGTGTGAAATAGTAGTTGTACTTGATACGCTACTTCTACTGTTTCACCGTGGTCAGCATGACTCTACCACGGGTACAAAATTTAGATAAGTGACATTCTACGAAAACGGTTGAGATTGGCTTAATGCGTATTAAATTTCATATCGCGAAGTTTATTCTTAAATGTTTGATTATTTGGTATGTCAAAGTTCTTGATAAATTTTATTACTTTGGTATCGTAACCTTCCACGTGACGATGTATTAGCGATAGTGTTGCCCAAATGCTAGACTTAGCCAGTCTTGGTCTTGGTCTTGCAGCAAGAGTGTTGCAAGTCTTGAAATTATTTATTAGATTATTGATATTTATTAAAGTTTCCTTCAGATGTTAGAAATATCGATCAGAATAGGAACATTTTGAGGTTGAATTAGTATAGCCATACACCAAAGACCAACTAGATTTATAAAATATGTCTAAAGATTCAATGAGAATTTCCAAATATCACTGCCAAAAAATAGCTGCAAGAGGCGCGAGTCTTGCAGGCTTAGTCTTGTTCTTGCTCAAGTCTTACACGTCAGTCTTGGTCTTGCTGAAACTAGGCGGTCTTGATCTTGGTCTTGCGTTTGGGCAACACTAATTAGCGAACGTGGTACATATTTTTTTAAGCAGTATTGGCTCAGGGTGACATGTGCTAAATTAATAAGGTTACCAAATTTTTGTTTAAACAATTTTTCCTTTTACCGCTCATATTTGAATTAATAATACAAAAATTTTGTTACACATTATTTTTAAATTTTAAATAAATATTATAATCTGATATTATTAAATTAAAATGAAAAACTATAATATTAATATTTATTGTTGTTACTTACAACTTCACTTTCACTAGATAAATTAAATTGTATTTTGTTTTATACATCTCGAATCTTGTTAAGCTGAACAAAAAGAACGAAATTGTTGGTTTTCTCTAACCTCAAGTTAATTGAATACTTTCAGAGTACAGGATTTGATAAGAGTAGAGTTAAACTCAGTAAATAAGTATAAAAGGTCACCTTAAGATTAATATTTAAAAACCTACAAGATAAAGCTATATTTTTTTATTTTATATCGGACAACGGAGCAGGTGTGTCTCCTATATGATAAGAGAACACCGCCACCCTTGAACAACAGCGCCACAGTCCGCGCATTGGTTGTGTTGCCGGCATATTACGCTCACTCACTCTGCGAAACACAGTACAAGTAACGGTTCAAAAATTATTTATATGAATTGGAACGTAAACTGTAGCGAAACAGATCGACGCGACCACGGGCCGACTGTAACAGCACGGTCTGAGTTCTATTACCGGCTCTATTTTCTTCAGATTAACTGAGCCTAACATAATCTCCGCTGTGTCCACACTGCGCGCGCCTTCCCTTTCGCTTGAAGGGCCGTCAAGGCCGAAAAAGCTAAAGGCACAGTTCCTTCGGGGACTCGTGTCAGAATCATTTTATGGTTCCATAGACACGGACTTCTACCTATGATTTATTCACTGCAAAGTCTTAAAAAATTTTGGATATCAAAGAAAATTTAAATATTTAAACTGACGTTAATATTAAAACAGCGTGACATTATTAATTATACTTGTATTTCCTCAATATGTTTTCCCGAGTGCTGTTTTGTTGATAATAATAAGATTATATATATAGCGTGACATGATAATTTTAATTATTTACACCCATAGTATTTAATGTTGAGCTTTCAAAGCATCAAATTAAATAGTTTTATACAATTTGTATTATGGTTTACGTATTTTTTATGGAAATGAGCATAATGTAGTGGCATATAAACATAAGTGAGCATAATAATATGGTGGTAAATGAGCAGGTTTACCTAGGTACGCTCTTTTCTTGAAAGTTTTCAAGCCCTATTGGTTTGGAAATACCCCCGCTGGCTGCTGATTCTAGAGTGATGTGCGGTACAAAATGCCTTAAAACACGCTCAGTTGTGGAGCGAAAAACATCGAGGTGATTACGATAAAACTTTGGGTTATGCCTCTATGTTATCATCATCATCATGATGACATATGCCTCTATGTACGATGATGAAATTGAATTGAATTAATACATAAGAAAGCATTTAAATTTTTAATGGACTACGAGTCTATACTTTTGATGTTATGGAAAGAATCTTGTTAAAGGGTAACATGTCAGTTTTACGCGTCCACTTTTAATCTTTATATATTCATATATATGTCACAGTCATCTGGTTGAATCCGCTATTTGATAGAATGAATGACGACATTTATGACGACGACATAATGAATGCGCCAGTCATTCAATCAAATAGCGGTTCCAACCTGATTCCTGCGACATATACACTTCTCTACTAGATGACCCGACAATCGTTGTTCTGCCATATAAATATGAAAGTTAGATATATGGTGTCATAGTTTTTATTGGATATAATCATAATCTTGCTCTATAACTTTTCTCTAGAACTCGAATCATATATATCACATCGTTAAGGCATCGAATGTAAGAAATATTAGCTTTATTATAAAGCGTTTTTTCTTCGACTTTAGAGCCTGGGGTTTAAACAGCAGCATCTTTTTAAATACAAGTTTTTTTTTATTGTTCTAGTATATTTTAGCTTATTTTCTAAAGGATGATTGATGAAAATCAAGGTGATCGGTACTTATTAACGCAACCGTAGCTACATATTTGGCGGCTTTAAGTCCCACTTACTCTTTCTCCTACCTGCTTATAGTTCGTACCTAGCTACTGCGGAAGCGTAAGTAGGTAAAAGTTAACATATTTATTTTATATCATAAAAACATAACCTCCTTAGGTTATCCAAAAACTAGACTCTAGGCTCTAGGCTTTTTCAAGGTTCTAGTTTATTACGTAATCTAAACAAAAGACGACCTTATAAAAGTCGCCGGAAGCCGCTAGATGCAGGTCGCCTCCGACAGGTATTCATTGAGGTCCAAGGGGGAGGCCTATGTCCAGCAATTGGCGTCTTAAGGCTGAAATGAGTATGATGATGATAACCACTTATCATGTATCTAAAGTGGGTGTGGCATTAGTTCGACCTTAAGTTCAAACTTTAAACAATACCCAAATTGAAGCATTTACACAGCTCGTGTGATATTTGCATACAATGTGTTGTAGTAAGCACCCAACGAACCGCGGTTTAAGTGTGACATCGTGGTTAAGTGAAAAAAATATAATATCGGAGGCCCTTAAAAGTGCCGCTTAAGCGGCGTAAAAAGTCGGGAACGCAACCAAAGCGCGGACTGTGGTTGTTCATGGGCGACGGTGTTATGTTATCATATAGGAGAACCACCTACATTGTCCGCTATAGAATAAAAAATTGTGTGTTTTTAGACATTTTTCTCGTGCAATGTGTAGCCTTGGATGTTGATAGTTATGCTGCAGTATCCTCTGTGGAGTTCTTAATATTATATTGACATATAGCTTTAAAATGTAATTTGGCTGTGATATTTTGGCTGTATTTCTCAGGTCTGTGTGTAGAGTCTGTGTGGAGCCCATGCCGAGGTCCGAGTCTCGAAAGAGACGTCCTAACGCCATTCGCGAATTAAACAAATTTTTCGACGACATTTATATGCAAAACAGTTCTTTGACTTTGGAATAACGAAAGCGATTTTCACGCCTACTTAGCGATAGGATACAGGTGGTCATGTGTGTCAATATGCATAAAGACAAATTCAAACAACCCCGATTTGCGTCATCGGGAGTTTGAATTTATTTTATTGTGTTTGCGAGAAGTGAGCGAGTGGCATTGAATTTTTCCGGCGTACAGACTATTTTATATTCAGATTACAATATTTTTCAGTCGTTTTCTCAAATAGATTCGGTTAACAATTTCAGTTTGAAGGTTGAAGCAACAAAATAAATTTCAATTTATGAATGATACTGCCTGGGTTTATGCCAAAAAGGTTTTCGAAGACGTGCCTGTGTGAAATTGTTTTGAAAACTCCACCCGCGAGTTATGATGAGGCATATGCTGTCGCACTAATTAGGTTTGTAGTAATAACAAAGTTTCGCTAAGTGAGTGATGATACCGTAAGCTTACGGTGTTATACGCAGAAAACTCAACGTGAAACTGTACTTTTTCTGTTTCGCTGAGTGAGGTTTATCGGAGGCCCTTAAAAATGTCGCTTGAGTGGCGTAGAAAGCCAGCAACATAACCTATGCGCGGACAATGGCATGGTTGTCCATGGTGACGGTGTTCTCTTACTATATAGGAGACCCACCTGCTCCGTTGTCCGCTATTGAATAAAAAAATACTCTAAACTGGCGTAAAAGCCGGTGGCGAAACCAAAACCCGGATTGTAGCACGCTTGTCCACGGTTGGCGCTTATCTCTTGCATTGATGCGATCCGCCTGTCTCGTTGTTCCTAATATCATAAATAATTAATAGGAATCTCAATAGCTTCGAATTTTGTTTATGATCCATTTATTTTTCACTGAGCGGCAATAGTACCGATAGAACGCAAGTTGCAGACCCTAGTTTAAAAACTTCTTTCAAATAATGATATGTTTTATGCATAAGTATTGACCCTCTCATCTAAGTGGCTTTATAAGCCTACCAAAAAGCGACATGGGGCCGTTCAAGTATTACGTAGCACTATAGGGGGGTGGGGCGTCTTTGTTTTGCTTATTTTGGATGACATGGGGGTAGGGGAGTCCAGATGAGGCAACCCTCACTTTGTCTATACTTGAAAACGAAACGCATTTTCGGAGATTCCCGCATTTATACACGCATACGTTTAGGCACTGGCTTTAGAATCGATTCGGGGAATGACCACACGCTGTTCACTTGTCTAAATTTCTTCTGTCAGTGTATTGTTTTGTTGGGATACTATAGCGAGTAGACATATTGTAAGCATAACAAAGCAATTCAACATTTGTGGTACCGTTGATTCCATTAGCCAAATTTTAACGTTTAAATAAGATGTCGTTTCAAATAGACAAATCCAAGTTATACCAAAATTTGTTTGAAAGTTTTAAATGTTTACGTAAGCATGGGGTGAAGGGGTAAAAGCTTTGCTTACTTTTGCTGACAAGGGGGATGGGGGGGTAAATAATTGTAATAAATCTGCGTAATATTTGAACGGCTCCCATGTATCGCGTTCGAGCCCTAGTTAAAATAATAATTTATTCGATGTTTGAAAGGGCATGACAGTGGCCGGGCGACTATCTCGTAACATTGTCTTAAGTGGGAAAGCCATAATGAATCACTAATTGGTACCAGCTCGTACGAAGTATTACCACGGGCTGACATAATACTAGCGTAAAATACTTGTACTATGCTTCGCTATGGATATCGGCTATTCAAATTATACCGCTCGAGTTCAAAAAGCCGACAACACATCTTAAGCGCGGATTGCAGCTGATGTCCACAAACGGTGATGATATAACCAATAGGAGGCCCGTAGATCCATAGACAAAATCAACATAATTGATTTACAAGAATGGCGGCGTTGAATTTGTTAAGCCATTAGGAATTACAAAACGCATTATTACTAAGAATATCATGTAATGTGGGACAAAGACGTGTAAACCGATATTATGCTGGTTTGATAATCGTTGAAACAGTAGTCGTGTTGATAGTACATATCATGGGAATTCAATCGTATTACAATTGTCAGCGGTTACAGGAAAGTATGCGTTTGCATGCATATGCATGTATTTTTTAATGTTTCTTTCTTAGATTACTTAGCGAGAAATGGTGCTTGAAATTTGAAACGCTGCTTCTACTGTGTTTCGCTGAGTGAGTGAGGATATCGGAGACCCTTCAAATGCCGTTAAGAGGCGTAAAAAGCCGAAAACACAACCAATGCGCGGACTATGGTGGGCTTGTTCATGGGCGGTAATGTTCTCTTATCATATAGGAGATCTCTATAATAGGCGCCGTCGTCCGCTATACCATAATTTTTTTTTTTAAGTGACTTGAACCCCACGACAACTACCCTGAATCTCATAAAATAACGTACAATAAGTTTTACTTTTGAGGCATGGGTTATCACCTTTTTTATTACGTCATCTCCTATCAGTTACTTCCGCGCCGATTTAAGGATTGTCTGAGTTTGTTTCTAAGTCTAAAGTCAAATATTTTTATTCAATTTTGGCTTCAATTTTTTTATGGTATTGGTATTGGCTGTGTTGCCGGCTTTTTACGCCAATTAGCGGTATTCTTAAGGCCTTCGATATCCCTCACTCACCGAAACACAGTAGACGTACCGTTTCAAGTACAGCTACCATTTCACGCTAAATAAAAAATAAATAAAAGGCCGTATGAACGTACGACCGTATAAGAAGGAAATTAGAAGATTCGAGAGGAAAATTGCGGTATTTTTTTCAAATTAAAATGTATTACAATTAGTCCTTAGATGTAGTGATACAATGATTATTGGGTTGAGTTGCGGGTGCAGGCCTTTGATAGACATCCCTGTAACTTAACACACATCTGAGTAACTTGTGTATCCTTCGACGCTATAAAAATGATTAAACCGGTGAATTGATATTTGAATATACACTTAACAGTGAGATCAAAGTTCTTTATTCGTGATATCTTATTTTAAGTACTTAGCGTGATTACCTTCGGAGGTTTTGTTATATAATATTTTTTTTATATTTGTTCATCGTGGTCGTATTTTATAAAATCCTTGTTTTACAGTAATTTGACAGCAATCGGCTTTAATGCGAAAACCATAGTGGGTAAGGGTTCATCTTACAATGTGGTCATCTTACATCTTAAAACTCATAAAGTTTGGAAAAAAATTCTTAAATATTAACTATTTCTTAAAAATAAGAGATTTTTTTTACTTTAGCAAGTATATTTTTATAACTAACTTGTATTTCCTAGATAAGAAAGCCAGGACTTCGCAGATCCTGTTTTTGCCTAATAAATTGTGAATATATATCATGGAAATACCTCATTTACACTTTTGTAAGTCTAAAAACCCTATCAGACTCCACGATATTTAGGACCCGGTAGGTAGGGTGGTTTCTTGCGAATGTATCGATTATTACACTGCACTGAAAATCGTCACCCTAATTCTGATATCAGACGTATAGCCACCATTTTAATCTAAACCATTAAAAAGCAGCTGTTTCCATGGCTTTGGAAGCTGCATATATGAATGTTATAAATGAAAAAAAAAAGAATGAAACCATAGGTACCTAAAATTTTGAGAAAAGCACTCCTAGATGTAAATTACAATCATTTACTGGCTGTATTGAAAAAGCGACATTCCAGAACGACAAGCTTATACTAGATCGCGCAAACCCAATTACAAGTTCGTGCAAGTGGTTGCAAGCATGTAAATGTACCATCTTTCTGACACATTGTCTTTACGTCTAACAATTACTAACAATTCACATTAAAATGCAAATAGAATCTAGTCGAGTTTTTATTTATGAAAGATTAAAACCTAATATATTTGACGTAATTAACCTACTTTGATAACTGTTAGCAATGTATGTTTATAATTACTGTTTAAATAGTTCTAACTTATAAATATTACTCAATTTATAATCTCTCTAGTCGCAATATCTTGTTGATGTATGTCAACTTTTTTTAATTTTTTTTATAGTATAGCAGATAACAGAGCAGGTGTGTTCTCCTATATGGTAATAGAACACCGCCGGCAATGGACAGCCGTGCCAAAGTCCGCGCTTTGGTTGTGTTGCTGGCTCTACGCCCATAAGCGCCATAACTACAAGGGCTCCGATACTCCGATATACTCACTCACTCAGCCTGCCCAATTACCGCTATTATATGCTTCACCATAGCTCTTCCACGGGCGGGACAATGTTAAGACGCCCAGCCACTTCAGCCTAACCCTTCCAAAGAACCCCGTGTGGCTATCGGGTCAGAATAGTACCACTCCTAGTCTTCCTAATGGGATGTCGTAAGAGGCGACTAAAGGATCCTTCACAGGAGGG
>DWCF01007760.1:0-10204 GCA_018230265.1 Delias oraia
TAAGTTTATTTCAAAGTATTGAACTGGACACTGATTATCAATTATTAAAATATAAAACTCTATTTCTTTCTCATACATGAAATAAATTTTCAGTAAATGTGTTATTGGAAAAGATATATGAAATCCATATTGAAAATGTTATAAATAAGAAGTATTATTTTAATATAACTTGCTATGGTTGTTTGATTAGGTTTATTTAAATATATATAATATAAAAACCATACACCTCATATTAAGGATGCCTCATACAGTCTATTTTAAACATTCAGTATACATGAGATTAAATTTGTCACTCTTTTCTTTTATTATCTCTTCAATTTGTCAGTACAAGAAAACTGACAACTTGTTATATTTCATATGTTGCCCAATGTAGGTACTTATTGAAAAAAATCGTAGTAATACCCGAATATGATTGACATACAGTTATTTTAGCATAAGTTGACCTCATTTTTAACACGCACATTAACGATGAACGTAATCGTTCAGTGTCCATAGTTTTCCTTCGCTCTATATTTGATACACAATATCTTCACGAATAATAATAATAATGGCGTGCAACGGCTGGATCCAGATCGCTCAGGATCGTAACGGGTAGGCGTCTTTGGGGGAGACCTATGTCCAGCAGTGGACTTGAATAGGCTGATGATAATATTCACGAACCCTTTTTAATTACTTGTTATCATTGTAATTGAGTCTAAAATTTTTATTTTTTGGTACTAGTGCTAGTAATATTACTTTGTTAAAGAGGCAAGTAACGTATTAGAGATCGAAAGTCTTACAAATTACAGGGCGATAAGTAACTTTTTTACCATAATGCAATTATATTTTTAAAAGTAACAATCAATATGCACTATTATGTAAATAGTATTGTATGTAAATTGAATTTTTTTCTATTAAAAGTTTTAGTTGTTCATAATTTCACGCTTTAAATAATTTATTACATCTCGTTGAGCTTTGAATAGGCGAATGAAGTGAAAGTATTTTAAAAATAATAAATGCTACGCTGTATTACAATCGTTAATAATCCACTAGTCTTAAATTTAATAATTATATTCTGCTGGTTGGCCAGTTTTTCTGTACAAAGTCTAAAGTCAGTATGATTTTTTATGTATGACGGCTATAAATACTCAGTATGGAATTTTAATACAGATATTTATGGGATGGTTTTTTATGAAGTTTTACGCTTTTCACTAGGTTGGTTTTATTATCTAAATCTACGGACGATACTTAGTCATTGTAACCTGGGCATAACTGTTACCAATTAAAGGATCGAACAGACTTAGACCACGCTTACATAATACAAACTCAATACAGGCAGTATAGTAACGGTTCATTTTTTAAATCGTGAAGCCAATAATACTATAATCATTATTCTATTTTGCAAAGCCAAATCTAATGCGAGGGTATGTTTTATAAGTTAATTTACTAGAGTACCATAGGCTTTTTCATTCAAAAAGGATTATATATTTACTTATAAAGTAAATACAATTGTTATATAAGTAGCAATTAAAATAAGATAATTCGATGTCCTAGTGCGGAAGTTGCAATCAACAATGCACAGGAGGTTATCAGTATCGTTACGAGTCGCCCTGGGCCAATTTAAATAGCTTTCAGAAATAGACGCGTAGGTGAGTAAAGGTGCTTACGGAATGGTGATTTGTCGATCATTGCAATTAAGTTTGTTTTAACAAGCTCAAGATAAACTGAGGTCTCGAAGGATCAATTTTCTAAATAGCACTTCGATTTTACATTGCCATGAGTTAACCAGAAATATAAAATTGAAATATAAAGGACGGACGTAGTTTAACAATTTCCGGCTTTATAAAGTTGAAGAAGTGTTTATTATTTAGAAAAAAGTTAAATGAAATGGTTCTTAAAAACAGCGATTGTAATAGTTATAATTGATCTTCATCTCATCTTACTATTGTATACACCCAACAGTCAATTTTCTATTATTATTTTCATAATACAATTCCTGTTATAACACATGTTTGGAAATATAAAGTACCTAACCTTATTAAAACATTCTGCTTATATGGTATATTTCACACAAAAATAATATACATGTTTTTGTCCAGGCAAAAAAAATCATATTATTTATGTAATAGTTGTGCCTGATAAGGTACGTCGGTAGTTCATTGAACGCGTTTACCATGGCACGTTGCTACGTGACGACTCTAAGCGACAAAGTTTCATCGCCTATTAAAATCACCGGTTCTGTTACAATTATAACACGTCCTTATCACTGCTCATAACTGCTCGTTTTGAACGGCCAGTTCGCATGTTGTCACTTTCTGTGGCATTTGTAAAAGGTATCGCCTTCGCAATCGGTCATTCACTGTCTGCCTGAACTTAGATATTGTGCCGTTACCACTGGCACGGGGTTAGTTTATCGAGAATCTAGTGAATGAAAGATATTAACAATTAATTTGGTCCCTTTGACGAAACGAGAATACAGCCAACGCCCGTACTGTCTAATTAAAACCTTTGTTATATTTTATATTAATAATTAGTAAAAAAAATAGACAAATGTCTCGGACGAATATATATGTCAGACTTGGAATACCTCTCTTGTTCTCGGGATTCAGAATATGTCGATGGCGCTGTATATATACTGCTAACGCACTAGACAAATTTTTCACCTTGACCTTAAAAACGTCTATATTGTTGATGCTATAGAATTATAGATATTAAAGTGTAAAAGGATTCGTTATTTTGTGATTCATATTATTTTGTTTTTGTAATGTATTTTTCAACGCGTTACGCATATGCAACGCCTAGTAATTGTAAATTGATTTTTTAGTTTTGTATTACGTATGTGTTGATATAGACTATGGTATGTTGTTTTTATCGAATTTATTCTAATTATTTACTACCCTCTAAAGTTGTAAAATTCTTCAGCTAGTTTATTATTCCCCATTCTGCTGTTGTATACTTTTTATATTTAAACACGCGTCTTCATTTATTTGATGACATTTGAACGGAATTATAATGACAACAAGTTATATTATTGTAAAAATGAAAACTAAACAAAATTCTTATTCGCCTATAGACAGATCGAGAATCAATAGTAAAGTACATTAGAGGATAATTAAGCTCAGATCAACTGGTGTCTGTTACGGGGAAAGCAGTTTCAGTTGCAGATACAAGTTTTTGCAGCATTGTTGCTGATATCATTACACAGTTATATACCCTATTACAATTGATAAAATATATTACTTCAATAATAGTAAGAATTTCAATGAAGCCAACTGCAACTCAATGTGGTAAACTTTACCACAGTGTGTTATTTAGGTACCGTTCATGTATCGATATTCGATAAAGCTAAATAAATTACAAAATGAAAAATTTTAACTTTCTAATGTGTGTATCCATTGCAGTTGCGAAGTGTCGCAGCAATTCTTATCGATTAAAAGAAATAAATTTTCTTTTAAATGACTGAATAATAAAATATATTTTATGGATTAAAATAAAATAGAGCGCTGCCTTAAAATTATCTATTTACTAAGAAACTGTACGCACATTCACTTCACTTTTTTCGTAATAATAATTGAAATTGTGTTTCTTCATTATGGAATTTCCCTTATTTACTTCGAAAGGCGCTCATAGGGCCTTCCGTTTTTGGCTGAGCCATTTCACCGTTCAGAATCTTATTAGAATACAATTGCATGGGAATTCTATCTAACAATATATTAATCTGGCTTTCTGTCAATGTGCCTGCCAATGTTTTCGATATGAGCTTTCCAGTAGATAACGCTGAGTTGTACATAGAAATACTCTTAATAATATTCAAATTTATTTAAACAATACTGTAATGTTCTCCTGAATTCCAACCGGTAGCTATTTAGACGTTGATCATTGTTAATGATCACAGTGGACTTTATAAAAAGAAAATTTTGCTTGATTTTATACTCTTTTCAGATACTGTCTTGCAAGATTTGTTGATGTCGGGCAGATAAAATTTTATTACATAATGTGTATTGCATCGATTCGCTAGAATCTAATAGTGTACCTAAATGTTATCATAGCTTGCAAGTACGGATAGCAGTCTTTGAATATAAAAATATACCATCTTTTTAATTATTTTATGGTTGAATCTAATCTGATTTCCATATACGATAGAGTAGAATGAGAACGGAAGTGACAAACTGGTAACTAGAATAGTGATTGGAGGGCACTGCCATATTATATGGTAATATATCCATATAACCATATAATATGGCACTTTACATCCGTAAATCAACAGTATTTTTACATAAGACATTGGTATATTTAATTAAAGTATATTTTTAGAATTATAGATAATTTTTTTTAGATCTAAGCAAGAGAAACCCAAATAAAACGTTCTAAGATAATAAGGCATGCTATAAAATTGATGTTGGAAAAACACATAGGGCAAAATTTTGTACGAATGCCGCTGCTGTCGCTAATTAAATGTGTAACACTAAGTTACACTTATGCTACATATGGCTTATCTGCTATCACTTAGGGTGGTTACTAGAAAGTAGTAATGCCATATATGATGTTTGGTAATCGATTTCCGCTTTGTTTTTATTAATATTGGTTTTACACAGGATCAGAAAATTATACGTTATTTTATGATGTTTACGAATAGTAGGTACAATTGTAAAATTTAAAAATGTCCAAAAACCATTAATTAAAACAAAAAATTCCGATCTCGTAACAAAAATACGTTGTATATTATTTACAAAATTAGGTAGGTAGTTGTATTTTATGTAAATTTTGATTGATTTTTTTTATTACAATGGGATCGCGATAGCTCGAATTTCAAGGGAAATGCTAAAACAATCGAGTTAATGAGTTTTCGAGTTTACAAGAATTTCGGGATACATAGGATTTATTTGCTAAAACTTTGACTTATAAAGATGCGAATTATAAGAATATTTTACGACTTACGGAGCTAAAATTAAACGACTATTCGACTTAGATTTATGATACATGTTTATTTATATAAATTTAAATGCACTAGAAAAAACCTAAGTCCAAGTGAGACGCTACAGTATTTTACTATATCGACTTACGGAGTCTCGTTTTTGAAATTCTATTTACAGAGAACATCTAGAGCTTCAGCGGAAGGGAATAGCATTATTTTTTCAACTTAAGGAGATTTTCGACTAAACAAGGTTCCAGTTGTCGAGATTCCACTATATTGTGATCAATATGGATGATTTTATTGTATCTTAAAATAAAATGTAAATATATAATGACTTTCTGCACGAAATTATAAAATAATGATAATTGTAAGCAGACAATTTTGCATTTAGCCTGCTGATCAAAGACAAGTGCTTACGGTTACCCTTTTATGTATCGTCAACGATAAATGACGCTTGCTTCCTGCCAATCGTTTCTACAAATATACAAGTGTGACAGCTCAATCGCGCACTTATCTCTCCATCGGCAATTATTTTACTCATTGGCCGCGACATCTGTAAATAAACACTGTAAACCACGTTTCCAGTATTCATTGAATTATGACAGCTAGGTGCGACTTTCAATAAGATATAATACAAAGCGCACGAAAACCAACTTTCTAAGCGCGCTCTATCACATCGTCAGCAAAACCGATTGCACTATTAAATCTCCCTGGGCGAGCCTATTAAAATTTAACAGCCGATCTTAAATCTAATGCAGTCGCATAAACAATTTGAACAGTTATATTATTCGAAACGAATAGTATATTTATTAGGTAGGGAAAGCGCCCTTGCCGGCTGGACCTTACGACCGACTCCCACATGTTTGTCGATATTAACACGACTTGGAAAGTGAAACGATAACTGCTGCGATTATAAATCTCGATACACGCGCCGATGCATTTTAACGTTTAACGGTGCGTTATTTATGGAATTCTAGACGAAATGGTTGCCTAGCGGCCATTCTCGTTTGCTCTAATGCATAGTTAGTTGCCAAGAGTAAATTGTGAGGATTATTGTGAATGTTGGTAGCGTGTTCGTTTCCTTCGGTGGGGCTGTAATGTGGCTAATTAATAAACATCGTCTTGGAAATAAACGAGCCCGTGTCAGGTAAATAGTGTCGCGTGAGAGATACCAGAGAATTGGAAATTTACCTTCGGATTGTACCTATCTAATGCCCATTTAATATCCGTTCATTTATTAGTTTTGGTACGGGAACTTTTTACTATCAATTTGCGTTATTTGTATCACTTATTTGGTATTTCTATAATAACATTTATTAAAGATAATTTTCCTCTAGCATCACTAATAAAACTCACATTTTTTCCTCTCCTAAAGTACTCCTTTAGTACACTGTACTGTAAATCGAATCGCCTTCGAGTTCCCTTAGTATAAGTGAAACGGTAAGAATTCGCGATGCCTTAGTACTTGTTAGTCTCTTTATGGGAAACAATAACATCTTATTTACGCACCCTTAATGCTCTTTGAAACGCTGATTGAGTCTTAACCAGCGTTAGGATATTGGTCCGGTAATGTTGGTCAAACAGATAGTAATTTATTTTGTATCCCTTGATAATATTGTTCTGTTTAAATCGTTCGCGGTAAACCTTTCTTCTTTGAATGATAATTCAATTAAAGTCTATACTGTCCATTAAAATATTATTGTTGCTAGTGTTGCAAATGCAAGACCAAGACCAAGACCGCCTAATTTTAGCAAGACCAAGCAAGACCAATACTGACCGTATAAGACTTGAGCAAGAACAAGACTAAGCCTGCTAGACTTGCAGCTATTTTATTTGGCAGTGATTTTTGGAATTTCTCATTAAATCTTTAGACATATTTTATTAATCTGGTTGGTCATTTCTATGGCTATGCTAATTAAAGTTCATAATGTTCCTATTCTGATAGGTTTTTCTAAGCTCTGAAGTAAAATTTAATACATATATATATAGACTATTGAGTCTAAGAGGTAATTTCAAGACTTTCAAGGTTCTTGCTGCAAACCAAGACCAAGACTGGGAGCGCAATAGCAAGACCAAGACCAATACCATGTGTATTGGCGCAAGACCAAGACTAAGCTAAGCCTTGCATTTGGGCAACACTGTGTTACAAAGTAATGTTTCACACTCATGATGAACATAGCAATAAAATACCCTATTAGTTAAATGTGTAATTATAATTTTGTCGTATGGTTTAAAATACCGCAATTTGGAATATGAGCAAAGAGTAAATATATCTTTATATCCAATAAAACGTTAATGGCCAATAATAAAGCTATAAAATTACATGCAAACCAGGAGATATATTTCCCTACAAATGGTTTTCAAACTTTCCCATGCAAGGAAACTGAAAATAGACATGAATTGATTGATAAATGCATACGGCATAATGTGACTGATATTTGTTATGCGCATAATATATACGATCGGCGGTCGTACATCGGTTTAGACTTCAGACTTCAGATGGCTACGGAAAACTGTTTTACTCAGTCAATACTCGAATAAACATCGATTATGTTTAACGATCAATACAATGTTTTGATGTATCGTTCACTCCATAAATGGTCAATGTTTATAGGTATTTTGTTCAGTTTGGTGACGCTTCCACCATTTGCAAGAGCACTTCATCTCTTATCGAGGCAACACAATCTTAACCCAGGATACATAATGTCGATGCCCACTGTAAAGTATTTAAAATAAGTTGCCAAATTTTTGTTTTTTTTATAGTAACCCCTATAGCGGTAGCGGTACTCCTATATGGTAAGAGAACACCGCCGTCTATGGACAACCGCGCCACAGTCCGCGCAATGATTGTAGATTTTTACACTACTTGAGCGGCATTTTTAAGATCCTCTGATATCCACTTATTCGGCGAAACACAATAGAAGTACCTTTTCAAGTACAACTACAACACCCTGAGCATTCTGTAATTCCGTGGTATCACTTCGGACGAACCGGTCTATGTAGTGCGTTAGCATGGCTCTTCCACGGGTGAGTTTCAACCTCTTTTCTGGTAATATGAGCCGCAATTCCTCTCTGCTGTTTATATGAACTGTAGTAATGATTATTGATTGTTGTATTAGCCGCAAATATTGATGAATCTGGCGAGTGCTAAAACTTTCTCAGTGGCTTTCAGGTGAACAATTTGCACTCGAGATAAACTGACGGTGAAAGTTTGGTGCTTAACTTTTTATTGGCCGTTTGAATGGCTTTGCTTGTGTTAATAAGCGCATTATGTCTTCCCAAGGAAGTCTCAATACAACTAAACATAACCATTGTAGATTCTTATTGTAATTTCGTTTGACATAGTAAAACAATGCAACGGTTAATAGAATAATATTTTTTGTGTATGTATATGTTTTTAGAATGCAAGCATGAAGAATATTTATTTAATTATTTGTTTTTATTATTATTTACAAGGTCAAAAATCAACCGTTCAATTTTTAAAATTACCTACAGCCGTCGCGTCGCAGCATATTCTTAAAACCTTGACAAAACGACGTCGAATACTTTAATTTTCAATTTATTTTTTATATCTTATAAACTATTTTTTTTACCCGTGGGAGAGCCATGCTGAAGCATATGACGCACCAATTGCCAGCTCGTCCGAACTGATACCACGGACTTACAGAATACTCAGCGTGAAACGGTACTTGTACTGTGTTTCGCAGAGTGAGTGAGGATATCGGAGGCCTTTAAAAGTGCCGCTTAAGCGGTCTAAAAACCCGCGCAACACAACTAATGCCCGGAATGTGGCGCGGTTGTACATTGGCGGCGATGTTCTCTTACCAGTTACCATATAGGAGACCCACCTGCTCCGTTGTCCCCTATACTATAAAAAAATCGGTCCAATTATTGTTTGTTAATCGTGAATTAATAAAAAAATAACTAAATTAAAGAGTTTGTACTATATTTACAGACGAGTAAGCTACTTTCTGATTAATAGATCGTCGAATCGTCTATGGAAATTGCTTTCGCGTAGATGTCAGTACTTTTGATAATTCATGAGGCATAGACAGCGCGATGATTTCAACTGCAATGGTTAATGTCTCGACAGTTACGGCACTCGAGTCTTAATTAGATTGTCTTGATTGGATGTGATTGGTTAATATTAACTGTCTGATTTATAGAAGCCAATAAAACGGCTACCAGATTTTCATGGCTACGTTATTCCTCCTTTTGCGAGCTGACGGTTTAATGGGCGAAGATCGTTTGTACAAGGCAGTGTATTAAGTCCTGTGCGCAAAGGCTTCTAAGCATTGAAGGTTGCGTATACGAATAAATAGAATAGGTATAAGAGTAAATTATAAATACCGCTATAAATATATTTATAACTCACCCGTGAGAGAGCCATGTGGAAGCATATGCTGACGCACTAATTGGAACGCTTCGTCCGAAGTGACACCACGGGCTCACAGAATACTCAGCGTGAAATGGTAGTTGTAATTGAAACGGTGCTTCTACTGTGTTTCGCTGAGTAAGTGAGGATATCGGAGGCCATTGGAAATGCCGCTTAAACGGCGTAAAAAGCCGGCAACGCAACAAATTCGTGGACTGTAGCATGCTTGTCCATGGGTGACGTTGTTTTCTTACCATATAGATGATCCACTTGCTCCGTTGTCCGCTATACAATAATAAACTGTGACTACTATTAATGTTTACACGTTAAAAACAACACGTCTGTTACTATAATTACCGATTTCTTTCCCTTTCATTTACGACGGGCCATTGACCAAAAAAGTATCAGCTTTATAAATCATTCACAGCAAAAAGTTTAGGAAACAATATTTGAATCAATATTTAAAGTTCAATTTAAGCATCGACGTTACACGCATTCCAAATATAATATATGTACGTTTGAATGAATGATAGAATAATTAAATTATAAAAAACTTATAAAAACTAAGCTATTCCCTGTTCATATTGTATAGCTACCACAATTTATACGAGATTATGTCGCTATAGTAATCTTTCTATTGAAAAAATACTTTTCGGTTTCAGTTTTGTAACTGTATTCGCTCTGTATTCGTGTATTATTCTTAATTTGTATTCAAAATAGTGTTTTTGCTAACATGTTACTCACAGAATAGTCATCAAGAAACGCTACTGTGTTTCGCAGAGTGAGTGACGTTATCGGAGGTCCTTAAAAATTACGCTTAAGTGGCGTAAAAAGTGGGAAACATAACCAATGCGCAATCTGTGGCGCGGTTGTCCATGGGCGGCGGTGTTCTCTTACCACATAGGAGACCCACCTGCTCCGTTGTCCGCTATACT
>DWCF01007761.1:0-10202 GCA_018230265.1 Delias oraia
CCCCCCTATGACCAAGCGTCTTTAGGGGAGGCCTATGTCCAGCAGTGGACTTGAATGGGCTGATGATGATGATGAAAGAAGCTGTGTAACACAGAACCTTTAATGAAATTAAAGGTTGTTACTGTAAAAACTAAATGACCCTTTATCTTAATAATTATCAATGTTATCGTATATTTAAACATTAATAAACTGTAAACAATAATTAAGTTATGAATCAGTTGTGAAACTTGTCGCTTTGTTTTGACTGTAAACGTCTATATTTATTCTTAGTAATGTAAGTGTTGATGGCAGACAAACAGAGGCCGTACAAATTAATGGATTTACGAGTTTGAAATGTTTTACGTTACTTCGAATGGAATACTTGGTTATATTTTGTTTTGAATGTAGTGTTTTGTTCTTTTTAATCAATCTCCCTATTCAGGACTTGATGAAAGTTATAATCCTTTTTTTTAAACGAGGCTCAATGAATTGAAGTTTGGATAGAGAAAAGAAATCTATTGAATATTGACTGCCGGGTCAATATATATATGAAAATTTACTCTGTGTAAAGAAAAATGCACTTTTAATAAAGTCTAAATACCGGTATAAAAACATATCCGTACTGGATGCTTGGCTACATTCAATATGGAAATCGTTTCACGGAAATTCTTTTGATTTCGTCAAAAAATTAACAAGCGAAGTATAAAATTCACTAAATAAATTGAATTAAATAGGAAGTATAATATAATAAATTGGTCTTATACAAGTAACCACAAGGTTCAATATATGTATTTTTCTCTTGTCATACGCATAGACTCTCACTCAATGTTTGAAATATTCAACGATTCATTCAGGAGTGCTGAGCTTAAATTTTACGTGTACATATTTTTGAATAATTTAGAAATAGAGCGACCGTGTATCTCAGTATTATTCAAACTGTGATAAATGTTTTGTGTTTGTGTTTTTGGGGGTTTTTAATGTAAACCCACAATGAATCCACATTCCTTTTTTTTCATTCGGTATTAAAATCATTTGGGAAAACTAAAGTACCGATTTATATTTTAATTAAAAAATAATTACTGAGTTTACTTCATACCAATGTAACAGCTATATTTTTTTAATATTATCATGACTGCTTATGAATATAATTTTAATTAAAGTTTAGAGTCTATTCAAGACAATTAAAGAAATAAACTTATTAATTTCAATTCAGACTAGTAATGTTCATTTTTAGAAGTTACTACGTATTCAGTAAATCAAGATGCTGGAACAATCTTGTTTCCAATAACCTAAACCAGTGTTTCACAAATTTGTTGACTTCAAGGTACATCTAGTAAAAGGTTAAGTTTTAGAAGTACAAAATAAACAAAAAAACTTATAATTATTAATCAATATTTATTTATTAAGTACCAAAACATTAAAACAAATCTCTCGCTATTGTGATCGCGTAAATATATGTGTACCCAATTGCTTAAGTATGTGTATATGATTGTATTATGTATATATAGGCTTATAAGTTTATAAGACAGTATTATTTTTCCGAAGCACACCAATTAACGACTAAGGTACATCAGTATGCCGCGGTATACACTTTGAATAACATTGTCCTAAACCGTTATTTAGTTTTATTTGGAATAATAATCAAACATACGTACATGAATAATTATAATGTGATGCGATAGTAGTAATATAAAATTAATAAACGATATTGTGTAATAATAATTCTAGGAATAAGCTTTTATTCAGATCAAAGAGCAGGCTAGTAAAGATTTCATCCTTCAATTTGTGCATTGAATCGATTATCACATGTTACAGCCACTCAAGCCCTTATCTTTCGAGTGTGAATACACTTGACAGCGTGTTGAGTGGCTTTTTGCAGAAACCGTTGGCTTTTATTACATTCGTCATTTTTCGCCACAAGTTCACAGACCGCACTCCCACTTAGCTTTCTGAAAGTCAAGTATTAATAAATACGATTCATACATAGATTTTATATCGTCGTATCGTATCGTGTGATAATATGTAACTCTATCACATTATAATATCACACTTACAGGTGCCTGGTGGTACAAGTAGATGTCTATTCCGTGTATGTACTTAAGTGACAAATATTATTCTTGTGTAGTGTTGCTCAAATTCAGTCTTGAAGCGTTGTTCCAAGTAATTTTAGCAAGACCTAAACTGGCCGTGTAAGACTTGAGCAAGAACAAGACTAAGCCTGAAAGACTTGCGTCTTACAGCTATTTTTGGAATTTCTCATTAAATCTTTAGACATTTATAAATCTGGTTGATCTTATTCTTTAGGTTTTTCGAAGATCTGAAGTAAACTTTAAGAAATAGCAATAGTCTAATAGATAATTGCTTGATAGACTTGCTGCAAGACCAAGACCAAGACTGGAAGCGCAATACTATCTATACTACTATACTACTATACTATATCAATACCAATATCAGGTATATTGACGCATGACCAAGATGAGACTTGGCTAAGACTTGACTTTCTTGCATTTGGTAACACTACTCTTGTATGTGTAAAAGAAAACCCTCAACGCCTAAAAAGATTCACATATGTGTCTATTTATTTGTTGTGTTTAAACCGAGAACTTCATTGCTTTTTTATCTTTGAAAACTCAATTAGTACGATGTTCTAAGCAACTTAGAATATAGAATTTGATTGAAATGATTTTTATCTTACCTTTGAAGGATGTTATATATATATTTCACTTTCACGTTCAATTTACATCTTTGAAAAGTGTGTTGCATGTAACTGTAGCGTAAAATTTTAACAATTGCCGGACGTTGCCGGTTACGTTTCGACTCTTGTAGCGTTACTTCCGCTGAAGCTTTGGCATTTAAATCGTCACCACTTTCGCTTTAGAATTACACCTATTTAAGACTTATATATGGTAATTCTTTATAAAAGTAATATTACACAATGTCATTTAAATGGTTCTGAAAGCTTCTTGGACCATTGCTTATTCTTATCACAAATCGACCCGGAAATGTAAGTGTTTTCGTAATTAAATTCATTCGGTTAAGGGGATGATGTTAATTATATCATAACTTTTAATTTATATTAAAAGTGACAATTAACAAATGATTGATGCGAACCTACTACATTAAATAAATACTTTATTTCATTTCATATGAAATTGTTTATTGATGACTGCAAGTTCAGCTCCTTACGAAGGCAAAACCATTTGATTTCCTTTTTGTTATAAAAAAATAATAATTAATGCACGAATGTATATTTGTAAATATCTAAGACGTAACGAAAACGAAACAAAAATACAATTTAGATTCGTTAATGTAAATTTACAGTTTTAGTTGCAAAGTATTCTCGACCCAAATTTTCTTTCAACTCTTTGTGAATATTTTTTCCTTAACTGGTCTCATAAAATAAATTATTACCGGAAAAACATTTTTAATGAACATAAAACATGAAAAATAGTTTAATTATCATAGGAAGATATATATTGCATACTGCAATTACAAATCAAAAAATTAAATCGACAAATCTGACGCTAAAGTTACCATATTTATATTTTTTCATTAGGGATCAGGATCTTCAACAACCGCTCTGAGTATATTTTATACACAATTATTACGCAACAATATATTAATTGATCAATGTCAGAATTCTCTCTGGATACTCAAGAATTTATAACGAAAACCGTCATCTTTTCATTCGAAGTATAAAAACAAATAATGGGCCTTTATTTTCCGAATAGACCGATAAAGGTTAGTACGCTCCAAAGTTAATATATTATTTTACAAAGTAACGTGATGCTTAATAACACAGTCTGATAATTATTCATTTGAAATCATTTTAATGCTCAGATATATTTATTTATTTCATATTTGTTAAAATTATATATCATATCCATCTTTTGTACTGCTTTTGTATTATAACGTTTTTTACATGATATATTTTTATTCACTTATATACTTCCATTTGTTTATTCTATAGCAGACAACGGGGCAGGTGGGTCTCTTATTTGGCAAGAAAACACCGCCGCCCAATAATAACAACCGCGCAAAGTCCGCGCATTGGTTGTGTTACCGACTTTTTACGCCGCTTATGCGGAACCTTTAAGAGCTTCCGATATGTTCAGATTGCAAAACACAGTACAAGTGCCGTTTCACGCTGAGTACTCTGTGAGCCCGTGGTATCACTTCGGACGAGCCGGCCCAATCAGTGTTTCAGCACACGCTTCAGCATGGCTCTCCCATTGAATACAACATACTTATTTATATATAATCTACTTGTTGAAAAATATCGCGTGTCTTCCAAATCAAATAAAATCTCCAAGATATGGTTTATTTAAACCTTCCGCATTTTCACCATTTAAAATAATAGAGTATATTAATCAAGGTTAAAATATTTACTGTTTTCTAGCTTAAATGTGTCTCGAAGTTGTGTGTATGCCGATGAATACGTAAACAATAAATATTAATTTATTATTAGAAAATGATCCATTTTGTATTACGTAAAAACTTAATTCTATAACTTCAACGTACATAGCGAATGTAAAGTAACATTTTCGAATAGCGGTATAATAATTAGAAAGCAAAAACAGTACTTTCCCTACATGAAATCAAATTATAATCTTAAAAACGGGAAGTACCTTCTTTAAAATTACTCTATTCCTATGTGAAACAGACTACGGTTTTATGAAGCATGTGTATTGTAATTAATTATTACGTCATCTATGACGTGCTAAGCTAAAAGTGGTTTCCGGTACTTAGCGCGTTATGAAATGGGTTTTTCTTTTTCTATTAGTATGTATATTAAAGGCCATTTATTAACTTGCGGTAAGAGAAAAGCTTCGTTTATGTAGAATTTTATTGAAAAACTAATTTAGTCTGCGACTTCTTTATTGCGAGTTTTGTATTTATTTTGCCCTCGAATGGAGAAATTACATTTGAAGTCTGTAACCCTTACTGTGTATTTTATGCGTTTGGTTCATTGATTTTCTTACCAATAGATCAAGAATATCAGCCTTTGACTCTTTTTAAGATGCAACTCTTAGGTTTCTTCAAGCGTTGAGCCGTCCCAAGTGGCGGAAGATTATTTTCTGGCCTAACTTCTAATATGAATTCAAGCTGCTGCTACTTTAAAATAACTCTAATACTTATTCTATTAATACAAGAACGAAAAGATAACTATGATTACATTATTTCCTTAACTAATAGTAATAACTGATAAAAGAAAATGAAGTAATCAAGGAAATAAAATAAAGCAAGCAAGCAAATAGGTTTGTGCAAAGTACCACAATTATTTCCGAATCTTTTTCTGTTTATTGTAAGAAATTCTGGTCTAAATCACTATTCTGAGAACGACTATTGTATATGTAACGTTACAATATACTTTTTTATTTATTTATATGAACAGTTCATTGGCTCGGTCATTGCGTTAACTTTACTGCTGTGCGAGATACAGTAAAAATAAAAGCAGTGGTTCACTTTCCTTGTTACCACGATTAAATAAATATTTGACTTCTTTGCACTTTTGTAGGACGACTATGAGCTTTTTGTCAAACCGTACTATACCATATATATTTGAATTACTTTCTGCTTACTTCCGGACTAACCCAGTTTCGCTCGGGCTGCTTTGCTTAGTACGCGTACCTACTAACGCGACTCCCTCAATGTGAAACTTTGTTGGTACATATTCCATATAATCTCTAAATTCTTATATATTTAAAATGTTATAACCTATATTTGAACAAATTTAATGTATGAATTATATTACATTTATGTAAAATTCGGTTATACAACAGCATATTTTACTCTTTAAAGTGTGCTTGACTTCTGAAAGAGCATTCAATCGGAGTATATATGAAGTTAATAGAACTGTTTTATTAATAGCTATTTTACGGCTAGGTGAGGTTATTACTTGGAAGTTTGTTTCATCTCAATAAAGTACTTGTGATTCATATTCCAATTATTTATTTATTTTTTATTCTATAGCGGACAACGGAGCCGGTGGGTCTCCTTTATGGTAGGAGAACACTGCCGCCCAATAACAACAACTGCGCCACAGTCCGCGCATTCGTTGTGTTGCCGGCTTTTTCGGCCGCTTGAGCCGCATTTTAAAGGGCCTCCGATATTCTCACTCACTCTGTGAAACACAGTATAAGTACCGTGTCACGCTGGGTATTCTTTGAGCTCGAGGTATCACTTCGAACGAGCCGGCCCAATAGTGAAATGATAAGATTAGATAAACTTATATTATATTTACTAGTGCAATATTCTTCTTTTGTCTTTTCTAGTATTATTAGTATGACATGCTTTGCGGATTTTTATTTTTTTATCAGTTCGTATTTTTCTCATACTTTATGTTCGTCCGCTCTCGAGTATATTATAGCTTTACTTCCGTCTCATAACTTAGGTTGCAAATTCATTATGAGATTATAATATCAATAATCTACGTTCCAGCAACACAAAGGTGTCTCTATAAGCTGAATATCCGTGACACTTCAATTCAGTAGTCATAGAGTGGTCGGCAACTCAATGACCGTAACTACATTATCTCGCCTCGCACTGGACACTAATAGTGCGCTTTACTTAAGCCGACTTACATTTTCACAGAGCTTTAATAGAATATTTGAATTAGGATATAATTTTCACGTAGTTATATAAATTATTAAATGGTACATTAGCAAATTTATTTTAAAATATTAAATGATAAACATGTTCTAACGCAATAGGTTTTTTCTACTCTATAGCAAACAACGGAGCTGGTGGGTCTTCTATGTAGTAAGACAACACTGCCGCCCATGAACAACCGCGCCACAGTTCGCGCATTGGTTGTGTTGCTAGCTTCTTACGCTGTTTAAGCGGAAATTTAAAGAGCCTCCGATTTCCTCATTCACTCTGCGAAACACAGTACAAGTACCGTTTTACGCAGAGTATTCTTTGAGGCCGCGGTATCACTTGGGACGAGCCGGCCCGATTGCGTCGTCAGCATATGCTTCACCATGGCTCTCCCACGGATGAAAACTAAACTAATACGACTGATTCCCTAGTCATATAGTCGTATATATATAGTTCAAATAAAAAAAGCATACGACCGGCTACAAAACCGTGGTCCAGCTGAGGCTGAGGGTGTCCATGGGCGTCGACCACTTATCCTAGCTGAGCCTCTTTTTCGTTTTCTTATTTTCATAAAAAACTAGTTGGTAAATAAATGTAATTTCTAAATATTTTTAGTAAAATAAAATCTAGGTTTGATAAGTTATTAAATAACCCGAATGAATGACAAGCCGTTTTTAAAAAATCTACTTCTTCTACGATATAAATTTCTAATCAACTAAGCCTATTTTTTGTTTCTAAATACTTGTAAACAACTGTCGCAACACCGAGGTACGTTAGACCTATTTCCATTGATTTTCTTGTTCCCATTTTTCTAATTTTCTTGCTCTGGGTGAAATTCGTACTATCAATACATCTTGATATCTGTCACTTCACGTAATTACACTGAAAGTGGAGCCGATGTTTTGAGCCGCAGTCGGTTCGAAACATCAAACTGAAAGTTATATTTAATTATATTAAATGAAGCCTTATTATTAATCTCTTTGATATATTTGATAATTAAAGTAATTAAAGAGAAAATATTTATTGAAATAATTATTACAGTAAACGATTGTACGACTGTAGTTTATACATTAAACGTTTGCCTTTACACTACGTATTTCAATAATATTTTATAATCATATTTATCAAAAACTCATCCAGTTCGTAAGTGTAGTTTGAATTGTAGCAATATTTAACCGAATTTTATTAAAACAAAAGTTAATCAAACACACGTCCAAGACCTAAATACTGAACAAACACAATTCCTTCGGTAACGCTATTAATATGGAATAATTTACAAAACAAACATTGCACCGGATGCGATTAGCAGCCCTTTGATTGGTGTTCAATCAACATCCGGATGTCGTAATGATCGATGTGGCTGTATTCACGTTCAGTTGATGTTCATAAACTTTCAGAGTAAACAATTGGAGCATTCATAGTGTTATGCAACTACTTTCGTGGTTTTTATCGAATTTCCAACGTCTCTGGTACCTACTTACCAGTATAGAGGTTTGCTTATGGCAATAATGTTTGTGTTATTGTGATTTAAGTTCTTCAATACTACTTCTTTGTGTATAAATTTTCTTTTATTTATGTAAATATAACATCATCATACACAAAGTTACATTTCTTTTATAAAACCGATGACTTCACATGCATAATTCATATTTTTGATCGCTATCAAACAGTTTCACGTTATCAAGTAGTTTCACAGTATTAGCTACAGTCACAAAATAAAGACTCATCTATCTATCTGTATATAGGTCTTTAAAGAGATTGATTTCTTTCATTCGCCATGGAAAAACTACGCTTATCGCTCCACCTTATCAGTCGGTATTTTATAAGTAATTCTACAATATTCTGTGCATTGATATGGTTTTGAAACTTATATATACAGAATAAATAAGTACCATTGCAATAAGATACCTATTTATGACTTAAAATTTAAAAGAAGCAAGACATTAAAAAATGCATCTCGTTAGGGTATAAAATAAACAACTTGAACAATAGATTCATGTAATAAAAACATCACGTTGAAAATAATTTTCATAAAAACAAAGAGCTATTATATTGTCTGGCAACGGAGTCTATAAGGCTGTTAAAATATAAAAGCTTTAGTTAAACCAGAAGCCCAGTGGGATTCAAAGTTTCATTGTAATTGAATTTTTTAAGCAGACTTCTTATAAACATCCAGGATCTAGATTATGTCACTGACCTATTTAAGCCTCCGAGTGAAGCGATATAATACCTGCAGTTGATGTTTTATGTTTTTGTTAATTATAACTTTATTTTACTTAGTCCATGAGAGCGACAAAAGTACAGCCTGTAAAGTAGAGTTTCTTCTCGAAATTCTAATTTAGTAAACTATACCGGAAAACGCTGAATAGGACGTCCCGCCACGCGATGGAAAGACGATCTCATGAAAGTCGCGGAGAATCGCTGGATCCAGATCCCTCAAGATCGTCTTTGGTGGAAGCCTATGTCCAGCAGTGGACTTGATAGGCTGACGATGATGACGATGTAACTATACTTAGGAATTGTGTTTTTAAAATTTTTTGCAATCAGATCCATCGAAATCTTTTTAGTATAGTATATATATATCTGTATAGTATAGTAATAGTATATCTGATAAACTAAAAAAAAATACACGTTATATATACGTCGTAGAAAACGATATCATTAGAAATTGTACAGATACCTGTTCAAATAATTGGTTTTGTATGTTGAAAGTTATATCTCAGGCGCTAGAGAGAGCTAGCTAAATAACACAACCGTCTGAATATAAATGAGTGTAGCTGGTTGAAGGCACTCTGTTGCGGTCGAGAGCTTACCGTTTCATTAGTCATATATATAAATATTGGATATATGTATATACGAACCATAGTTCACTGTAAACTATAACAATGTCATGCAGAAACAGTTCTATTTGTTATAACAAGAAATTTTGCAATCCTCAAGCATTTCACATTTTCCGGTTACAATTAAAGTCGGTATTCATTTTTTTAGAAAATTCCATAAATCATTCCTTATTTTTTTAGTTTTTGATTTTTGCCATTTCTATCAGGTAAGTAATCATTTAAAGAAAGGGTTGATAAAAGTCTAAATAGCATACGCCCACTTGACATTTTTCCAGTAGGCTTTCTTTGTGATTTGAATTATTAAATATTAAATTATTTTAAGTTAGCTATGGTGGAAATCGTACAAAGGAATAACTATTCAAATAACTTCTCCGAAGTTTGAGATGCATTAACATTTAATGTTTTACGATTCGAATCCTTTATCCGTTTACGGTTCAAATATGTTCTACCAATCAGAAATAATTTTTGTTGGTTAGCATTATTAAGATATAAAAGGTGTGGTTTTAATGCAAGTTTAATTACGTCACTGAATTCTGGATTAAAAGTAGATCATAAGAAGTTCAAAAATCACACTTTGAAGAAAAATACAAATAAAGGGATTGAGAAAATGTTTCTTCTTCAGTTTTATTTTAATGTAGTGATGTAACTCTGCATACTTTTATAGAATGCGCCTCTACGAGCTCTAAAATCAGGTTTTCCATTCCACACCTAGCTGGCCTGATACCCTTATACAGAAAAATAACTATACAAGTATACTCGTGGGAGAGCCATGCTGAAGCATAT
>DWCF01007762.1:0-10202 GCA_018230265.1 Delias oraia
TGTAACTCTTAGAAGACATTCAAAGTTCGCTAAACTAGTATACTCAAACGAAGAAAAGGCTCATAATTTTTAAGCTGTCTCAAGGTTTTTGATTCGTTACAATTTACATGAACCACTCACTGTGTATTCACGTATACAGGATACATATTATCGTAACTGTATCGCAGCGATTTCACGTAAACCACATGTTGAGTATCGAGTGTCTGCGAAACGGGGCGTTGGCAGATGACGGCCAGACGTGCTCATGCGCACCTGACAGACGCGATTCAACGCTAATTGATTGAACGAGGCTAGACTAATACGCATGCTTATAAATTCTCAAGGATTTCGATAGGTGAGTTGGTTACGCATCATATATTTAATGATTTTAGCTTTATAATATTGTGTTTTATATATATAAACAGCTTATAGTACATTTTTTCTGAGCCAAAGAGATGATTAAGCACTAATCGTTTTATTATTACGACATTTGGAATGTCTTTTGGTTGTTTTACCCGTGGGAGGTCCATGCTGGAACATGCTAACGAACTAATTGGGCCCGCTCGACCGAATGGTTTACTTTTTTTTTGTTTGTTTTTAAACCTTACTGGTACTCTGTATTGCAGAGTCAATAAGGATATCAAGGGCTCTTAAAATTATACCGCTCAAGTGGTGTCAAATTAAGCGCTGACATTAGCGCGGTGTTTGTCCATGGACGGCGGTAACTTCTTGCCATAAAGGAGCCCCGTCGGCTTCGTTTCCCAATATACTATAAGAAAACAATGGTAGCTCTTTATTGTCGGTGAGACAATAAGATTGGCGAATGAAAAATGAAGAGTAGATCGAGCAGCCCTAGCAGGTATCCGCATTCCCGGGGGGAGGATAACTGCTCACTTCCCATTGCAGTGTGCGCTATCGCGAATTACACTTGCAACCAGGATGTATCGTATACGTGAGACAAAACGATTCTATTAAGCTGCCAGGCTACCTTTCTAGTTCCACAGTCTATGTGAAAGAAACGTCACGGACGCAACATTTTGACGATGGTTTTCGTTATTTATCAGCCGTGTCAATTGTCTTAAAACGCTTGTTTTATGACAGCGTTGGTTGACATACTTTATAGCTGTGTTCAAACATACTGTGTTTTTATTTTAAGAATTTGACCTTGATGCAATACAGTTTCAATTAGTAACATCCATCGATAAAGTAATTTTCCAAATTGAAAAGGCGAAATGTAGGGCACACAGTCGCTACGTTGTGTGCTGTCAGCGCCCATCAATCAATGATTTACGATCTCTTAATTTATATACTACTACCCATCGTATTTGGCTTCTATCTGTTATTGCTTGAATTGTTTAAGTCACCTTAAGACAAGACACAGTATTGACAGCAGAAATCAAACTCAACAACGATTTGACGACATAGACAACGCAAACGACGGCCTTCACTTCCTAGAACGATAATCTCTATTGTTATTCTTTTGCATGCATCGCGACGATGTGTTTGCTGTATGTATGATGTGTATTCATAGACATCGGTTTCTAGAATACGGTTTGTTTATGGCGATATTGTTTATCTATTTCCATATAAAACCTGCTTAGCGGGCAAACGTTGTTTTGCTTTCTCGACGTTTTGTAGGTATATAATTGTTTCGTCTCCAATGTAGCGTTACTTTATTTCATTCTATAATCAATACTATTCGTAGCGCAATCGATGGAAGATATTTTTTATATATTCACCGACATTTAGGGAGGTTTCAATGAGGATCCCTGATGTTATTTAAAATATAATATAGCCTATGTACACTGGAGGTAGTGTAGCTTTCCAACGTAGACAGATTTGTTATAATCTATCTATTCATCTATCCTATATCTATATATATCTATCCTATTCAACAAACAATCCAATCTTTCCTCTTATATTAGTTTAGACAAAGTCACGTCAGTTAAACTATTTATAACACAATAAAGTCCTGACAGATTTTCTCATGAAATGAACTTTGCTGATATAGGCCACCTTTTTATCCGACTACAAAGATGAAGGGTAATATTTGTCGTGTCTGTTTTCGGATTTGGCGAATGCAAGGATTGCTTTAATTGGACGTCTGCCGGTTTCATTAGTGTATATGTAGAGATTAATTGAATACTTTTGTGAAATTCATTAATGAAATAGACTAGTCTCTATTTGAAAATGGAACTCGAAAACCAGGACTAAACAAGTTATCATTTAACTCTCAACAAGAGTGCAACGGATTTTCCCTCTGCAATGTTTTTATAATTTCACTTGTTACAATACTCAACTCGATGAGAAAAATTAGAATCACATGCGTTATGAGATATCAAAAATTCATCGACGACAAAGTATTTAGTGCCGAGCTACAAGTGCACTTGGCACAGCACCAATGTTTGTCCTTCACCTTACCCGACGTGTGTTTTCGCTTCTCGACACGCTCAATCATATTATTTCGTTCGTTCATACAGCTCCATCTGAAATATTTAATACCAGGTGATGTATTACTACATTAGAAATAAAGTATTGTGATGTTATAGTGGGCAATAGAGCAGGCAGGTCTCCTCTGTGGTAAGAGATCAACGCCACCCACGCTTGTGCACCACAATCCGCGCTTTGGTTGTGTTGCCGGCGTTTCATGCTTAAACATTATAATTTCAAGTTTCACTCAACGAAACACAGTACATACCTGGTGTTACATTCTGATATTATGTGAGAAAGTGGTATAATTTAGGAGCCGATCAAATTAGTACGTCAGCACGCTTCAGCATGATTCCAAAGACCGAATAAATTATAAATTTTATATTCGTACCGGGGATCGAACCCGATACCTCACGCTTCGTGGTATGGCAATATGTGAGTTTGAAGAATTATAGATGTACATACTATTTTATTATGTACATCTACACTCAGTACATGTACCGTTTCACGCTGAGTTATCTGCGAGTCCGTGGTATCACTTCGAGCCGGCCTAATTTGTGCGTCCGCATATTCTTCAGCATGGCTCTCCCACGGGTAGAATATATGCCCTATACATATATATAATTGAGTAGGTATTGTGTGCTGATAGGAATACAGCAAGAACTTGTCCTTCTTAATAGAGACAATCTGGTCTGAACCGAGTCTAGACGTTTATGTCTCGGTGTTGTGTAATTGCTTCCGCAACGCTACATACGTCTTTGATACGGCGTACATATAAATCAAACTGAAAGAACAAACTTTTTCAACAAATATTGCTGTCAAAAGTATTATGTTCTATGTAAGTTTATTCATACGTGAAACGAAAAGTTGGTGTATCATTGTAAAAAAAAAAGTTTGAATGGGTGAACGCTTCGACATGGTCAAAGTTTTATATATAAATTTAATAATCTTTGAATAAATTTATTAAATTTTGTCCGCGCTTAGTGCTGGCACTGTCTATGAACGATTACTTTTTCACAGAATACTCAACGTGGAATCGTAGTTTTACTTGAAACTATGTTTCGTTGAGTTTATTGTATTTCAGACAAACAAATTCGAGTTTATTTTCACACTCTTAACATAGTTTAAAATAAGTGACCAGTCTATTTAATAGATTTATTAAAATATATTACTTGGGCTTTGTTATCTGTTGCCTAGAATTTAAACTGAATGGTTCATAAAACATTCATAAAACACCAGCTTTGTAGACTTATTTAGTATGTATGTAATAAAAGTCATGCTTGACGGTTTAGAGCATTTCAGGTAGCTTTACTTTTTTTCTAAAGAACGTTTTAATATTAATTAAAATAATATACATTGCTGACTTTGCATGATATAAAACATGTTGTTTTATGTCATTCAAAGTCGAACAATGGGTGACTTCTATCTAAATTTTCACAATTTGTTGCAAAAGGAATCGCTATATTGCGTACGCCAATATATTGGAACACGTATTGCATTTATTTTTTAATTGTATTAGACGATAGGTACTTTAGTTAATATATATAGACATCTAAGTTTTGGTAGTTACATGCTCAACCTATATACCATAATGTTCCTGACTGTATCTCACAAGATTATGTTATCTAAAATACCTACACAGTCGAAACGAGGAAGTGAATCCATCACACGATGACACGCTACCCCAATTAGACAGCGATACAATTGAGCAACGGTTGATAGAAAGATCAATGCACTTTGCTCTTACGTAATACACTGTAAGGCGGTCTCCTTTTAAGTTAGACCGCTTGTGCGTTAAGGCATCTCGAGCCGCACAACGCCAATCTGTGGAATCATAAACAAAATCCGGCAACACAAACGAACAGCGGCGCCATTAATGAAATAGTAAGAGATCCCGCAGACACCGCGTTGTCTTCTATACAATAAAAGAAAGCTTCTGGATTGATTAGTCCAGAGATTGGTCCTTGTTGATGCATAATTCATTTAATTTTATGTGAATTGTGTCTTTCAATGTGTATAATGTTTATTTTAATTAATTTTATACAATTCAGAATGGACTTGTGTAAATATAATTGATTAATGCACTTAACCATTGCCTTAACTTTAAAATTTTGCATTTATCCAGTTGCGAAATTTACATTTTATACAAATATTCTTTAATTCGAATATTTGTACTGAAATGTGAAATTCTAAAGTGTAAACCATAGCTTTATCTTAATGTTCATTAAGTTATCGTCGAACCACTTTCAAATACAATTCCCTGATAATAATGTTCTTCAACGTTATCAGGTTTGTGAAGAGTCAGAGATACTTCATTACATCATATTTATTACATATGATGAAACGTATACGATGGAAATGTATGCTTATGCGAATCAGTAAACCAAATCAACACATTTCCTAACATCTTACAATAGTTAACTCTTGATATTTTGCTTTTTGATCGTAATTTCACCATCGAGCATCGGGCAGAATGCAGTTTTATCGCTTTCATCTCGATGTTTGTCGTTCCACAACTGAGAGTTTTTTAAGGAATTTTGTGCTGCACTCTTATTGGAATCAACTCCCAAAAAGACCGCAACGCATTCGCGGTACAGCAGGATTATTCACGGGAGGAAGACTTCTTATCCTAGAAGAGCCGTTTTTTTAATGAAAACGGTGTAAAATTAGCTAATCCCAGGATAAACGGTTCTCCGCGCATAGACATCTCTTTTGGACCGCGACTGCGTTACTGGCCTTTTAGGAATAATCATAAACTTCTGCTCGTTTGCATCTTAATTAAAAAAAAATAAAGTAATATGTTATTTTCTGTCACGTATTGTAAGAAATTACTCATTATTTAGAGATATGTAAATATTTTCAAATGGGCACAATATTTGTACCTACCTATTGTAGAATTTTGTTAGTTACACATTTCACGCCCATTGTCATTCAAAGATGGCTTACTTATCTCGTGAATAGTAAATGCATTGTGCCTTGGAACATTTCTATATAAACATAATTATTTTGCTTGTCACAATATGCAAGATTAAATAAAGTAGTGTATACTATTTCACTAAGGCAAGTGCACTGGTAGCGGAAACTGGGTCAAGTTTACGCTCCTGCTGTAAAGGAATTAATGAATACCTACGCTTTAATGTCTTGTTGCATTTCGTATGTATTTTCATTAGTAATAGATATAAGAGAATGCCGTTAAATTGCGGAATACTACGTGAAATGGTAGTTGTACTTGAAACGGAGCCTATACTATTTCTTGCTGAGTGAGTGAGGATATCGGAGGGCCTTAAAAATACCGCTTATGTGGCGTGAAATGCCAGCAACACAACCAATGCGCGATCTTTGACGTGGTTGTCCATGGGCGGCGGTGTTCTCTTACCAGATAGGAGACCTGCGCCGTTATCAGCTATACCATTAAATACCTATTTATTTAATGGAAATGAATTCAGGTGTACAAATGTTTATCGTCTGTATTCATTACTTTAAACTTTGTTAAAGTATCCAAATTTAGTACGTTTCGAAAGCTCGTCGACAATAGCTTCGACAATTACTCGGCGTTATCAAGGGGAAGTGCCCAAATTACATGAATAAATTCTCCGATAAGCGACACGAGTTTGGGTAGATCGTTTTATTCAATTACCTACCTCCTATCGTACTGTTTTTGGAATTGTCAATAACTTCTTATACGATTGGTAAAAATATCAATACCAGAAACGGTTTTATCGGCTTTGTAGTCCGAATATCTTGATACCGGGCCTACATACCATACATATAATGTAATAATTTTACCTTTATCGATATATATATATATATATAGTCAAGAAGAGTCCTGCAATAGCTGCAAGTTTTATTTTATATATTACAATTATAAGACTCCTAATGAATTAAATTAAATCACAATTCGGGTTATATATAAGAATAGATTTACTAAAGATTCTGTCTACTAAATATTTTGATGAATGAAATTGATAAATAATAAAATATATAAATGATAAGATAACACCCCCGCCAATAGACAATCGCGCCACAGTCATGGCTGGCTGTGTTCTCTTACCATATAGGAGATAAACCTGCTCCATTGTCCGCTAATAAAAAGACTGCTTTCTCTTCTAATTTATAGCGACAGATGTTCATTCTTTATAAATTTGCTTCATTCTTGTCAGTTACATATAAAACGTTTTCCTAAGCACCATCAATAGGGATAAAAGATGAGTCTTTAGCTAACATCAAAAGCCAGAACGTTTGTATACTTAGCGTTTCCGCTTAATTTTATTTCGAAATACGGATCTACGAATGAATATTATTTTCAGCCTAGAGTTGAGATTAAATTCGGGTTCGGGGTAACAAAGAATTATTTTAAATAAGTTTATTTTATTATTAATTACATCATATAACTTTTATCCTTTCTTTTTTTTTAAATAAAAAATAGTTAATATAAACACAGTTTGGCAATTTATTGCAAATACTATGAAAATAGTTGAGCGAATTTCTGGTATTTTTTTATATTGTAATTTTTACGTAAAAATAATTACTTGATTGGAATGTAATGTTTCGGGAGGGAAATACGGAAGAATGATATGGCCTTACTTGCCACTACGGGAGGGGAAGGAGGCAAAAATCTTCAAAAATTGCGTTGCGCAACACTTAACATTACCTTATTCTAGTTTTTTTAAAATAGATAACCAATATTATTATCACATGGAAGATATAAATACATTATGGGTTTTTATTTTCATTAATTTATATTAAATCTATATTCAATTATACAACAGATAAGAAGTATTTAGGTCAACATAATGAGTTACATGGTTAGGAAAATATTAATGCGATATACACCGATTTTGCTGATGGTACATAACGCCGTTACTAATAGAGCACGCGGTGTCAACTCTACATTCCATTTCCGGAATGGAGCCGGTATGCAATGTCTTCCGCTGTGACGTGGGGCAGTTAGTACAGTATAATAGCAGGTTTCGCTAGTATTTTTTATTCATATACATCTTGAAGTTTCTTCATGCTGCTGTACCGTTTAAGCAGGCTCGTTTTGTTGCACGGAGCAGGTGGGTCTCCTATATGGTAAGAGAACACCGCCTTTCCATGGACAACCGCGCCACAGTCCGAACATTGGTTGTGCTTTTTACGCCACTTTAACGGTATTTTTAGGGAATATCCTCACTCACTCTGCGAAACATTGTACAAGTACCGTCTTGCGCTGAATATTCTGTGACCCAGTGGTATCACTTCGGACGTGCAGGCCCAGCTAGTGCATCAGCTAAGTTTCAGGATGGCTCTCCAACGGAATAAATATCGCCGTATGTAAGAATATAAGATAAGAACCACTGACCGGTAAGCGCAGCTTAGAACGTTAACGCACAAGGTGGACAGACCTTATAAAGATCGCCGGAAGACGCTGGATACAGGTCGCCTCCGACAGGTATTCATGGAGTTCCAAGGGGGAGGCCTATGTCCAGCAGTGGACGTCTTATGGCTGAAAAGATGATAATAAAAATACCCCCGTGAAATAGTACTGGGACTACCAGATTCTGCAAGGCTCGGAAGGATATCTGTTAGGCTAACATAAAAACCTTGCAACATAACTAATTGTCCATGGGCGGCGGCGATATCTTGAGAGGCCTGTCTGGCTCGTTGTCGATATTGCGGATAAAAAGAAAATTTCAGATTGTCAAGATTTGTCAAGATCGGATTTCATTATTATGTTGTATACTTAGATCATTGTAAAAAATAATTAAACCTGTAAATATAGTTACATTATTATTTATTTTGCTACCTATTATTCCTTTTTTTAATAAAAACGTAGGCAAACGAATTGGAGGTTTGATTAGGTTAGCTCTCCAGGCAACTGATTCTACAGAGAGGTGGTGCGCGGCACAAAATGCCTTAAAAACGCTCAGTTGTACAACGGAAAACATCGAGGTAATACGGATAAAACTTCTCACCTAAGACTTTATATATATTTTACACCACTGGTGGCAAACGAGCAGGAGGCTCAATTAGAAGGGCGGTCCTCCGCCCATGGATACTACCAGCCCTTGCAGAGATGCGGGTGCGTTGCCGGCCTTTAAGGAAGGTGTATGTTCCTTTCTTGAAGGTCCTCAATTATGGCAGATTCCACAAAGAAAGCAGATAATTATATTAAGCAGATGAATTTTTAACAGATGCCTGTTGTAAATTTCATATTGACTGGTCTCACAGCTTTAAAATAAAATCCGATGCAGCTTGAAGTTTTAAAGTTAACGATTCTTTATAATGATACTTTGAATAAGTTAACTCGAGTGGACCCGATGAAAGCTCAAACCTGTACGCTGGTTATGCTAATTCTGCTTATGTTAACCGGAAAGATCACATTCCAACATCGGAAGTAAATAGCCACTGCCTTACTTTTAATTATCTCTCCATCTTAAGAATTATTTTGTTTATAAACTCGACTTTTCAAATTGACCATATAAAATATCCTTCAAGTTTGTTTTATAAGGAGGTATATCTTAAATGTACATACAACAATGTACAACATTTGTAAAGCAACATTTATTATGCAGATGGATTATTGAAACGATAGAAAGATACACTCGTAGGATAGGAGAGCCATGCTGAAGTATATGCTGATGCACTAATTGGGCTGGCGCGTTCGAAACGATAGCCCGGGCTTACCAAACGCTCAGCGTGAAACCCTTGGAGGCCCTTGGAATTATGCCGCTTAAGCGGTGTATAAAGCTGGCAACACAACCAAAGCGAGGACTGTGGCTTGGTTGTACATTGGGCAGCGGTGTTCTTTTACTATATAGGTGACCCACCTGCTCCGTTGTCCGCTATACCATAAAAATGTAAATCCTTTTTCATTTGAGCTAAAGAAGGCGTGTCCGAAGGAGTCAGCAAGTCTCAGTGCTATTGGCATACAAGAACGTCACACAAAGCCCGCTGTATTGTTAATTCGAGCACGTAGTAGGCACGTGCCAAGCAATATCGAACTAAGGATATATGTTAATAGTGTTTTATTATACAATAGTATTTGGGTTATCGGGACGTTACGTTTTTAATGTCACTTCTGAAGTACTAATTTAAGATTGTTTTGTTTCAGGTAATCGATGTTCCGTACGTGTTGAATTTAAAAAATGCAGAAACAGGTGTGTGTAGATAATCGGTTCCTATTTCCTGCCATTGCGAAACGTATCTGCATATCGTAAACACTTATATAAATTTATTTAAATTTATCTATACGAAAAACCAATAAAGAAAGTAGGAATTACATTAATTAAACGGTAAGTTAAAAGGGGCCAATACAAAGGGGCCAAAAAACAAGAAAATGCTAGTACCACTGGCAGAAAACTGTTCAAATAAACAAATCAAAGCGTGGAAAACAGATGATTACGTTTTAGCTACAGAGTGCTGAGCGTGAAACGGTAGTTGTGCTCGAAACGGTGCTTCTGTGTTTCGCGGAGTGTATAAAGCCTTTTAAAATTCGGCTCAAGCTGCCTAAAAACCCGTCAACACAACCAATGCGCAGACTGTGGCGCGGTTGTCCACGGGAGTTGTCCGCTATGACATAAATAAAGCTATTATTGTTACGCCCTTAAAAGTAGTTCTTGATGGCAAAGAAGAGTTATAACTTTGAACAGTCATATTATAATAGGTAAGTGTTTTACATGAGCTTCAATAATCGTTATCTTAATATATATAAATCTCGTGTCATAATGTTTGTCTTCAATGGACTCTTAAACTGCTTAACAGATTTCGTTCAAATTTGCACGCAATATGCAGTTTGGTCCAACTTGAGAGAT
>DWCF01007763.1:0-10201 GCA_018230265.1 Delias oraia
AATGCTCGGAGTCTCGCTGCGAAATAAAATCAGAAATGAGGTTATCCGCAGCCGAACCAAAGTAACCGACATTGCCCACCGTGTTAGTAAGTTGAAGTGGCAATGGGCTGGCCACATTGCTCGACGAACCGACAACCGATGGGGAAGAAAGGTTCCGAGTAGCAACCGCGTACCGGAAATCGCAGAGTTGGACGTCCCGAGGCCGACGAGGCCTATGTCCAGCAGTGGACTTGAATTGGTGATGATGATACTTTATGTGGTGTTTTTTTTAATAGTCATGATTTCTCTTTGTTTTATATTTACAGTTACACTTCGAAGTAACAAATTACAGAGAACGAACAGTCCGATTCAACTTTGGAGCGAGAGGAGAATTGAATTTACTGTCCAGTATTGAACCGCAATCGTAAGTAACAACATATCTTGATTATATACAATATATACACATATTTATATACAAAAAAATATATACAACCAGGTATCATATTTGGCCCCGCGCGGGCTTACTTAACATAGTTTGGCGATAATTTTACGGCTCTCATACGGCCAAAGAAGAATTGATTGTGAACACTAAGATAATTTGAATGTACGCATCATAGACTCGATATTTGTTCCACAACGTTTTTCAAGGCATTCTGTCTTAATCAATCTCAGCTGACTGGAGAGGCCTTTCAAAAAAAGAGTGTACCTATCCCTTAAATGTCGGTAACGCACCCGCGGTCCTGCAAGGGCTAGGGATGTCCATGAACGGAGGACCACTTAGCACAGGTGAACTTCCTACTCGTTTGCCACCCAGTCATATAAATCAAATCATTTATTTATCAGAAGATTTCACAATCACTTAATAACTGACGTAATTTATTTACAACAATTGACGTTGAAAAGTGGAGACTACGGGCCAAGAAGAGCAGCGTAGGACGTCCACCCACCTATGTCCAACAGCGGACTTCCTACGGCTGGAATTATGCTGATGTTGACGTTGAATAAATAATTCTAGGAGCATATACTGCCACAGAGATACCGTATACCACGACAAACCATAAATTTAATACAATGCTCTCAATATTCCCACAGACGAGACATAGCATCAGGCGAGACATTCAATGTTATAGTTAACTTGCAAATATCAGCAAGCACACAACCAGGGGCCAGAGATCTGATCAACTTCACCGCTTATGGTGAGTTTATTAAATTTAAAAAACCCGACAACACAACCCCAGCGCGGATTGTGGCGCGGTTGTCTATGGCCGGTGTCTTCTTACCATATAGAAGACCCATTTGCTCCGTTTTCCTCTATATCACACAAGAAAAATTAAGATAATTCTTACTTATAAACCGTGTTTATATTCCTCTCTCACAGCCGGCACTGAAGAACTATCAATATCTGTATACGTGTATATTCTGAATCCCGGTCAAACTATCAACGATTTGAACGCGCCTGAAGTGAGTCACAACTTCCAGGGGTCATGTATACTCAGACAGGGAACTGACTGCGGTGACTATACCTGGTCTACGAATATACAAGCAAGGGATAGCGTTGCAGGTAAAAGTTCAAAGTATACGTTCACAGATCCTCTTAGAATTTTTGATAGAAATGTGTATGCAAATATTTTATCAATACCGTTGGAAACAAGTAATCAGACTTGAATATCATCTCAAATAAACACGTCCATATATTTAAAATATAATAGCAGACTAGCAATTTAATTATAAATTTATTTCCTATTAAACTAATGGCTGTGTCAACTATTTGGTATTTGGAAAGTCTTGACAGGGCTTGAAGGGCTTGTAAAAAACCGGCAACACAACTAGTACGCGAATTGTGGCGAGGTTGGTGAAGGACAGCGGTGTTCTCCTACAATATAGGAGACCCACCTGCTCCGTTGTCCGCTATACCAGAAAAAAACCCACCTCTAATTATCTTTTTACATTTAACAGCGTTTTTCTAAATATATGTTTAATTTTAGGTTTACTTCGCCTAACATCTGCCCCTATTGGAGTAGTATACGATGCAAACTTTATATCCGGCTCGAGGGACCAAATGACTGCTACGTACAGAGCCACGTGTTGCTCGCCTAGGGTCATAATAAATGCAGTAGACGCTGTAGGGAACACTAACTCCTATACAATTGATATATCAAGTAAGTATAAGTTTATCCCTAGGCGCCTGAAACACAGGCCTACCTAGTTCATTCGCAGGCTATTCAATATAATTAAATAACTTTACTTCGGGAAACTACGCAACGTCTTTTCTTCCGACATACCTCAGTGCCTCAAAACGAAGGTCTATTACTAGTGTGTATTAGTGATGACATACGGCACGGAAACGTGGTCTCTCACCATCGGCCTCATCTCAATGTTCAGGGTCGCTCAGAGAGTTATGGAAAGGGATATGCTCGGAGTTTCGCTACGTGATCGAATCAAAAATGGGGAGGTCCGTAGACGAGCTAACCGTAGACGACGAAGTCAGCGACATAGTTCGCGGAATTAGCAAGCTAAAGTGGCAACGGGCAGGCCATATTGCACGCAGAGCAGATGGCCGATGGGGCCGAAAAGTGTTAGAGTAGAGAGTCCACCCATAAGGTGGACAGACGATCTTATAGAGGGCGTCGGAAGACGCTGGATGCTGGTCCGAAGGGAGGCCTGTGGCCAGCAGTGGACGTCCTACGGCTGAAATGATGATGTTGATGAATTATGAAGACACCTAAATACACAGTTTTAATGAAATGAAATATTTTTTTATTCAACATAAATACAAAAATGTAGCCCGTTGAATGTCAAAATCAGTCTACCACCCATCCCAAGCTAATCTCACTGAAAAGAGCAGGCGAAATAAACTGTATGGTTGTAATTTTTTTCTTCCGTGAGATACTTAAAAGGTAATTTCGTGTATAGAATTATCTCTGAGAATGCCTGGTGTTTATAACACCTTATTCCCAAGGCGTATATATATAGTATGCTTTATCAAAGTATATTTATACACTTACAATAAGTATTGAAATAAAATTTGAATAGATTAGTTAACTGCGAAGGCATTAGATAAATAACTTAAAAATATTGAGATTTTTAATTGGTTTCGAAAATTTTGTTCAATACAGATTAATAAATTCAACACTTTTAGTATTTAAAATAGGAATTTGATCACAATGAGATAATTCAGAGTTTTTTTTGTTTTTTTCTATATGACTCATATAATTGTACTCTTAGTTAATATGTAATGCATGTTGTTACAGTTAGATAAAAAAATTGTAAACCACTAGTGGACTATGCCAATGTCACCGTCGGGTACGCCCCCTACCACGTCCAACTTACGTGACATTTTTTATTATATTTTGGCCAATTTACAAATCAATATTAAATCAATAATACTATATGTTATTCCGATGTATGATCTATATTATTGTAAAGTTTCATTAAAATCCGTTCAGTAGTTTTTGCGTGAAAGCATAACAAAAAGCCATCCATACTTGCAAACTTTTGCATTTATTACTAATTAAAATACAAGTTATAAGAAATATCGCAAGCTTAGATAAATTGTTTTATTGAATATAGTTCCTTGGTGGTAAGTTTCTGTTTAAAAAATAAATCAGACCAACAATTTATGTGTTAATCTAATTACAATGTTTAATTCTTCTTTCAGATTACATTCAACCTTCAGCAATAGCGGCCATTATCCTAGGTGTAATACTTTTAATTGCCATCATAGCCCTCACCATATTTCTTATTTACTGGTGTGTGAGACGAAGAAAGGACATCAGAGATCTTCCCACTTATACATCAAGAAACATTAGCTAAGGCCTCCATTAAGTGTTATACTAACAAAATTTGTAATTATTAACTTGATATGTGTAAAACGTCCAACGCATTCTATACAACATAACAATTTGGATTAAAAGCGGATACAATATGTGAAATTATACCCATTGAAATAATTTTAATATACAAAATAAGTTACAATAGACTTGGATGGATTTAATGATAATCCCGTGTATTACATTTTATGAAAAAGTTGAATTTAATTGCACTAAATTAATGACGAAGGTTTTGACAATATATAAATTACATAATTTATATGTTTACTGTGCATGTAATGTTAGAATCAGATATCGTGAAAAAATATTTAAAAACAAATACTTTTTAATTATTATTACTACAATTACTTTAAAATATAATATAATTAAGTATAAGAGATTTCTTATTCAAAACAGAAGGATAAAATAGTAATAAGTCATAGTATTAGGAAGATATAATATTATTTTAATATTGATTTTGTACAAAAAGTAACAACTTTCTCAAGAAAGTTGTTACTTTGAAACACTCAAGTGTTTCAAATGTTTTAAGTGTTTTGAATATTATAATTTTTAATAATGAAATAATAAAAATATACTAATGATATTTGCACTTTTTGGAGTAAAAATTATATGTTTATCATTTCTACGTACAAAATATATTTATGTTACCTTTAATTTTAAGAATAAATTGTATTTATTATCTCTTTGCTAATATACAATAGCCAATAAGTTGATATTTGGTATATTTTTATGTTGTCTTAGAAAGGGTCTGCAAATATTAACTACGTTTACTACTATTTACTAATTAAATAACTTAGTAGGTAATATATAATACTTAAACTTCAAATATTGTTGCTTATGGTTATGACATTGATGATTTATATAAGCGATGTTAAGAATCAGCTACTTGGTCTATTTCAATAACACTTCATAAGTATTTCATAGTGTTTAGAATTATAACAAGTCTAGAATTATCCATACAACATGATAAATTTTCATATTCAAATAATATGTATTCATCAATATTTTATATATTGTTTGAGAATGTCTTTATAATTTAGCAACTCTGTAGTTAATGTCAAAAATATTCTTACATACTTAAGTTCATTGCTTTTTCAAAGGCAGAGTGGTGAAGAAGCATCAACAAACTTTCTACTTCAAAGGTCAACTGACAGAATTATGATATACTACCTACCTTACAAAGAACTAAATATGTGGAGTTGAGCTGATGTTGCAATGTTTAAATAAAAATATTAATAATTAATGTTTAATCAAAAATTCAGATCAAATAATTATATAAATCAAATTATATAGAAAATAAAATCTCCTACTATCTTATTAGATAATTAAAACTATTTAGCAAATGGTCCCCATTCTTTGAACAACAAAAAATATATTAATAATCTTTGGATTATTGCCAAAATTCAACTTTGTGAAAAATTTATATATCAAAGGTTTCTTGGTTTTTACTAATACGGGTAAGTTTTAATATTGCTAGTATTAATTCCAGCCATACTTAATTATAGATTTTCATTATGTTATTTTGAAATACACTTGTTGTGATACAATGTTTGTTTTAATCACCTATTGAAGCTTAATTGATTTTTAATTAAATGAGTTATTAATGTTGAAATTTTAACATGATAAAATTACATCTTCACAAAATCTTTAAGTCAAATGTATATACTAAATGTTTACACTTACATTCTTTGGGAATATATAAAAATAACCAAGCTGAGTATAACACCTGTACTCAGGAAAATTTGCAAAATGAAAAGGTATTTTGTTATTCCTATATAAAAATGAAGGCATTATCATGAATTGCACTGTACTCAAAAACACCCAACTTCAGTATATAATATAGAAACTGCAGAACATGCTACATATATGTAGCAAATTTTCGCGAATACTGTCAGGCGATGACGCCAAATTTCTCGATCGTAGTGAGATCATAAGCTGGCAAAGGTCATCGGATTTATATTTTTACAATTTTTACAACTGAAATAGCACATACCTTGTCTTGTGATCAGTTCCTGGCTAGGAACAGCGGGCAATAGAACAGCATTATGCGTCAAATCTTCAATTGAAAGTCCAACAACAGCCGTCGACAACAATGGATTTTTTACAACACTCCTGTTTATATGATCACCGAAGCCCTTTTCAGACATAGTGTCGTGGTTTATAGAATCGGTACATGGAAAATTTAACGCGAATTTTCACATTTGGAAGTCGCAAAAACAAATTAAATTATATGAAATTACGTGTCACTAATATTTTGATTTGACGTTTGTCAATTGTCAGCAATTAAAAATATCATTTACCAATGTTTTGGTCTACTTTAGCTTTTTAGGTTCTTATAATTAAAAAAAACGATTTTATTTTAAAATTATTAAACCTTATTAATAGTCTGTTAAAAGTTGTTGAAATATATTAATATCGAAATAGATTATACCTTTAGATAAAAATTAAAATTGAAAGGTAAATTAAATTAAAGATAATTAAAAGGGGTTGATAAAGGGAGGTTGATAAAGGGGGGTTAATAAAGAAGGGTGGATAAAGGGGAGTTGATAAAGAGGGTCCTTTTGAGGTTTTTGTAAAGGCATAAATTAATTTAGGTGTCGCTAGTGCCTCTATAAGTTTGGTCCAAATTTAATATCTCTCTATCTATAATATTAACTTTTTCTCAGATCTTTAGAGAATAGCAACTTAAAGATGTAAATTTATTAAATTAAGAAAAATAAACAATTACGAAACAAACGGAGGAAAAACAAATTAAAATATAAAATGAAAAATACAGTTGGGCTTTATTGCGAGAATTTATGCAAATATGAAAAAAGAATGTTTGCAACACTGCCGATGCCCGGCCGCCGCTAATTGTTATTGACATAGATTTGACGACTATTATTCGTAATATTCAATTTAAGTAAAATGCGATGTGCATTATTATTATAAAAATGAATAACATTTAAACTAAACAAAACTAATAAAATATTGACTTTTCTTTCACCCGATTCAATTAAGTGGATAATCAAATAAAACTTAATTCATGGTTATAAATAATACATTGGATATTGTTTACATTTAAATCAGCTGGAATCTGTTACGTTAAGGTATACATAATCATGTCTGACCAACCGACAATTAAACGGTACAGACGAGAGGAGAATTCTTCAGAATCTGAAAACGATGTTGATAATTATCAGCCCTATGTTCCGGTTAAGGAAAGAATGAAGCATAAATTGTTGAAATTAGGACGTCTTGGACAAGTAGCTAACGAAGTGGCGGCTGAAACGAAAAGTTCAAGCGATAATGATCTTGATGATGAAGGTACAAAAAATTATGATTATAACACATAAATTCTTTTAAATTAAAATAAATTAAAAGTTTTAATTAGAGGTTGTAAATTACTTTCTTACATTTTAAATAACACTCAGTACTATTTTTCATTTAATGGAAAGATTGTTTAACTTAGCTACTAATATTGAATTTTAACAATATGATTACAGCTTCCCAAGAAGAGTGGGGTAGACGCTACAATGTATCATTGTTAGATCAGCACAGTGAATTAAAAAGACTAGCAGAGGCCAGAGCTTTATCTGCAGCAGAAAGGCAAGCCAAGGAAGAGGAGCATATATTAGAAAGTGTTGCTCAGAGTAAAGCTTTGATGGGTGTTGCTGAATTGGCTAAAGGTAATTCTAGAGTTTAATTAAAAGTTGGCTATAATTAATTCAATGTCATATAATCAGTATCTATGAAAAGAAAAAATTACCACCCAACCATGGGAGAGCCATTCTGAAGGATATGTGGAGGCATTAATTGTGCCGGCTTGTCTGAAGAAGATACCAAGGCTTCACAGAACTCTACATGTAACGTAACACAGTATTGTTGTACTTGTACTATTTTTCGCGGAGTGAGTGAGGATATCAGAGGCCCTTAAAGTGCGGCAAACCCTTAAAAAGCGTAAAAAGCCGGCAACACAACCGAGCAGATTGTGGCATGGTTTACCATGGGTGCCAGTGTTCTCTTACCAATAGGAGACCCTCTTCCTCTATTGTCTGCTATATACCCACGTGCTCTGTTATCCGCTATACTATATATAAAAAAAATTATCTCATAAAAGTATTTTCTACAATATTCTTTGTTAGGTATTCAGTATTCCGAACCAATCAAAACTTCATGGAAGCCTCCACGTTGTATCTTAAACTTACCAGAAAGTAGACATGAAAGGGTGAGGCAGCAATTACGAATATTGGTTGAGGGTGAAGATGTACCACCTCCCATACGTACTTTTCAACATATGAAGTTTCCTAAAGGTAATAAATATTTTTCATAATTAATAAAATATTTAAACTACATTAATTACCAAGATAACCATAGAGCCATACTGAAGCATATGCGGATGCACTAATTGGACCGGCTCATCCGAAGTGATACCACGGGCTCACATTATACTCACCATATATAAACACTATTACTGTGTTTCGATGAGTGAGTGAGGATGTCAGAGGCCTCTCTTAAGTGGCTTAAAAAGTCGACAACACAACCAATGCGTGGACTGTGGTGCGGTTGTACACGGGCGGCGGTGTTCTCACCACCACATAGGAGACCCACCGGCTCCATTGTACATTGCTATACTATAAAAAAAAATACATTAAAGAGATAAAAAAAATTCTGAAAACATGAACAACATTTTTATCTGATAAAAAGTATTCTAAAAGGATTGTCCTACCTCTAAAAAAACTAATTAATCTATATATTATTATTGCTTATTTTTAGATATATTTAGATTCTAAATTTGTAATAAATTTATAGTGGCTTGGTTGGTGGTAAGGAAATGCCGAGCTAAAGCCTATCTCTACTACAGAAAAATACATTTTTTATTTGTCTTTCACTATATATTCAAAATTTAAATTTAAAGTAATATAATGTCTATCTCAATTTCAATTCAGGTCTTTAAGTAATGTAGGATTAAGTATTTTTTTAAATAATAAGCTATTTTTTTCTATCCAGGTATAATCCGAGGCTTAGATGCTAAGGGTATAAAGAAACCAACCCCAATACAAGTGCAAGGTATTCCAGCTGTTCTTCAGGGTCGAGATATGATTGGTATAGCATTCACTGGCTCTGGAAAGACGTTGGTATTCACACTACCGTTGATTGCCATGTGCTTAGAGCAAGAAGTTCAGATGCCTTTTATACGGTTAGAGGACATTCTCGCTATATTGATTTATTGTTATAATAATTGTTATGTATCATTTGTTTTTTTATTCATAAAATTGGGAAAGCATTTGTCTGTATTACATGATGGTGATTGAAGATGATGTGGCCTAATAAGATCCATAGAACCTTAAAATCCACTCATTAAAACCTAATATTTTGAAGGATAAATGAGGGTAAATATGTCCATTCCGTCTTCTGACTAATAAACTTTATACAAATCCTGTTTTTTGTACTTGTATCCAGATAATAGATCTCAATATTTATTTGATAATTTCAGAAATGAGGGTCCATATGGGCTAATAATATGCCCTTCTCGTGAATTGGCGAAACAGACACATGATATAATATTGCATTTTATTAAACATTTAAAAATGGTTGGACATCCAGAAATAAGAAGCTGCCTTGCTATCGGTGGTAAGTAAGAAAGTGTTTCTTTACTAATAGACTCCAGTAAATTTTGTTTTGCCATATAAATTATTATAGTACTATTATGGCTAAAAATATGAGTTTGAGCTAGAATGTTCACTACATTTAGATTTTTATGTAGCTTTCAATGCTTGATCATATCTGGCAACACTACCAATGCGCGAACTATGGCGCGGTTGTCCATGGCCGGCGGCGTTCTCTTACCATATAGGACTCCCAGCTGTTCCGTTGTCAGCTATGTCATAAAAAATATATGTTATTATATATATAATAAATATATGTTATTTTGTATAATAACAATTATAAATATAGGCTTGGACCCTAACATTTAGGGATATGAAAACATAACGAAACCCATCTGACATCCATATAAAATAACATAATAGTATATAGTATATAGTCAAATAAAATTAAATTTAAAAATATAGAAATTGCCATAAATGAATTATATATTTTTTAAATTTTAAATTATAGTTATTTAGCAAATAAAATAATATTGCAGGTGTTGCGGTCTCAGAATGTATGGAGACGGTTCAACGCGGTGTACATATAATGGTGGCAACGCCTGGAAGACTAATGGACATGCTGGATAAGAAGATGGTAAGTTATGACGTGGAATCTATAAACACATCACATTCGTATGCCGCACCCGCCGCTACGCAAGGGCTGGGGTTGTGCATGGGCAGGGACACACAATGCTCGGAGACCTCAACAAGGTATCCCAACAGGTGGGTCTTAAGATGAACATGGACAAGACCAAAGTCATG
>DWCF01007764.1:0-10199 GCA_018230265.1 Delias oraia
CTTGCGCAACACAACATTTTATGTTTCCATTTAAGTTATACCCGCCATTAGAAATAATAGCCATTTATGAATGTCTTTGAATATTATAAATAAAATAATGATTAACATTAATATAACTTTTAATATAAGTTTATTTCAGTCTTTATCACCATCAAGTTCTTAAACACCGCGGTAATCAAAACAATATGACATTTCGTTGATACACAGTGACAGTAGGAGCGACATAATTCAAATTAATAAATATTTATTTCTTTACTGTATTTATCATTATATATTTATATGTGATTATAATGTTACCGGAAGACGCTGGATGCAGGTCGCCTCCGAAAGATATTCATGGAGGTCCAAAGGCGAGGTCTATGTCCAGCAGTGGACGTACGGCTTAAATAATGATGATGATGTATAACATATATATACATAATATATGTGTATATATTTATTTCTATAAGGTTTGTATGTGATTGAATGTAATACAGTAATAAACAAATCAAACAGGTTGTGGTCTGCCGTGCTTGGCACAGATGTTTTACAAAATACCGACTTGCCGACATGCAATAATACTTTAATAGCCAATGAAACACTTTACAAACACCGCAATTTGGTTCTGTCACGCGACACTTTTTTCGGACGTTTGTTATGAAAGAGGCGTGGTTGGGAATTTAAATTTTTAGACACAGTTTTGATAATTGCAGATTTTTATAGCGGTCTACTTATTACCGAATTCGTGTAACCCAAATTATATTATATATCTTTATATTTTATTATAAAGCTCACAAGCATGTGGTTATAAGAAATCACTGTCTCCGATGGACAACTGGTTGTGTGGTTGTGTTACTGGCTTTTTATGCCGCTTAACCCGTATAACCTCACAAACCTCCAGTATTCTCACTCACTTAGTGAAAAACAGTGCAAATAGTGATTCATGCTGTTATTCTGTGAGCCCGTGAAATCACTTCAGACAAGCCGGCCCAAATAATGTATCTGTATGCTTCAGCATGGCTCTCCTACAGGATAAATTATTCTGAAATTATAAGCCTCGTAGTGGTTTTAAAAATGTATTATGAAGCCAAAGGTATCGGGTTCGAATCCCGGTCCGGACAATTATAATTTAATTTTTAATTTCTTCGGTTTCTGAAAGGGCTTCACAATGGCCGGGCGAGTGTCTTAATATTGTCGCACGTGTGGGAGGGCCATACTGAAGCTATTGCTAATGCACTAACTGGGACGGCTCATTCAAAGTGATACCACGGGCTCACACAATACTCGGCGTGAAATGGTATTTGTACTAGAAACGATTTTTCTACTATGTTTCGCTGAATGAATGAGAATATCGGACGACTCTGCCATTGTTGGCCATCGGCTGCTGTGTTCTCTTACCATATACGAGACACACCTGCTGTTGTCCGCTAAACCATAAAAAAAATATTCTCAGAAACGTTTGAAGTCTGGGTATAAGCAAAACTTTCTTACAAGTACGCAAGGTGTAATAACCTAATAGATTGTTATAAGATTAGAAACGGACGTAAGACGGATCTTTTCGCAAGATATTAAAAAATAATTCAATAAATAGAAATAACGCCATTGGTAAATCGTTGGGCGGGGTTTGGACTTATAAATTTAATTTAAACTTCGCTATTATTGTTAAAGTTTGACTGATCCATGTATTTTTAAAAAAAGCTCTTTATGCGAGATAAATTTCAGATAATCCTGACCTAGAAGGGTCGCTTGTAAGAGATTAGACCGCACTCTCCTAAATATATGATTCTTTGCTGTTATTTTTCTGTTACTGAACGATAATGTAAGGTTTTACCGCATTTATTTTCATATGAAGTAATATTTATGTGTTTTTAATTATCGTCATAAATACTTAAAATTTTTAAATAACTTAATTTAAAAAATATTTAACGTGTAGATAAGAAATCTTTAAAAAATAGGTCAATGATAAGATGGTTTAAAAATAACTGGAGTTTTAATTGAGAGCTACTTAAGTACGCTGGAGTATAATTTAAAATTAAAAATGACCTTAGAATAAGTAGATAATTCTAATATGCTTCTTTTTATAACGCATACCTTTAATTAATACGAAAACATGGTGGCGACCGCATTTAAGGCACTGTGGAAGTTAATTAAATGTTTGATCCAAAGAGAATAAACACCGCGTTTAAATTTACATTAAAGAAATAAAAGAGAAAAAAAAGAGAAAGATTAATTATCTTATTTACAAAAATTGAAAAAATCAAATATTTTCTGGAAAGAGATTTATGTTTTGTATTTGCAAAAACAAATGCGCATTCTATGACATTCACAGAAAACATAAGATATTTTCAAATAAAACAACGTTTCTATATAGCAACTCATTGTTGCATTACGCAATTTATTTATTTTAAATGTTTCATTGCGAAAATAAATTATTTGCTTAATTTATGCAATTACGGCAGTAAATATGAAAATAATTTTAATTTATATTAGTACTCGCATAATGCAGTAAATAAATCTATTTTAATATACTTTTAGGTAAATAGTTGTAAGTATTTACGTTCTTATTTTTAAAACTAGTCTGCTTTAGATGCCCATTTAGAGAAATTATAATAATTTAACTATAAACTACATACTAAGTATATTAATGAGAAAAAATTGTTTTTTTTTGTTAGTAATTTGGGTTTTTTATTCCATACAAATATACCTGGATATTTTAGATATGGCAGCCCTCATCACTCGAGATCCCAGTCCGTGAAAGCAGCCAGATCAAGAACCGGAGAGAGGCAACTTCTGGGCCTCCCACAGCAGAGAGCCAGGGTCGCCTCAATGCCCAACACTGGTGTGGAAGAGGAGTACTACCGGTTAAGGCACTTTAGTATAACTGGTATGTATCTATTAAAATGTGCGGAAGCTAAATTTAATTGAAATAAAAATGACAGTTACTCGTCATAGCCTTGCAACAAAGGTATTTATTTGAACGATTCCCACCGTCAGTATATTTCATATGATCTTATTATACTACTAATATTATAAACGCGAAAGTTTGTAAATATAGGTATTACTATTTCACGCAAAAACTACAGAACGGATTATTGAAACTTTGCAATAATATAACAGAACAATAACAGGCTATTATTAATGATTATATTGAGTAAATTGGACAAAATATAATGTAAAATGTCATGTAAGTTGGTAGGTGGCGAAACGGGCGAGGCGCGATCTGCTATTTCTACTAGTTTATTTAAATTTTCTCTATAATTTTTATTATTTATTACAATATTAATATATGTGGCTTTTATTTTATAAAACAAAATACTATACGATAATACACACTTAGTAATTATAAGACTGGCTGGTTTTGACAACTCGTCCTCATTATTGCGCCTATTTTGCGTGAGAAAATGCCTCTTAAAAATAAAAAAAACAGTTTTTGCTTTAGTTTAATTTCCTTAAATTTCTAAAAATAATAATACTTCTATGAAATTAATTTTAAATTAAAACATATGAGCATATTACTGATTAAATGTCCATCCATGAAATTCTTTTTACCTATATTTTAAGAGAGCCTGCGACTCAAATTGCCCACGCCTATACTTCGAGTATCTTGAATATTCATTAAATAAGTTAAATATTTCACCTGTGCTATTAGGTAAAGGTGTGGTGAATCGTGGTGATTCGCTGAGGTCGAGGCGTTCCAGGTCTAACACATCTGTGGCTTCCAGCGCTTCAAGTACGGAAGCTGTAACAAGAGCATCTGCACCGTGCTCGCTTGCTTCATCCAGGTTAAAAAACTATCAACGAATATATAGAATTACTTAAACGAAACCCTTGTATTTGGCTTCCATTTGTTACCTATAAGAGATATATTCACTGTTATACTTAAAATTCGGTCACAAATGTTTAGTCAAAAATATTTTGGATTCCTTAAAATAGAAGTCACATTTCTCATTTATAAATAGTTATCTCGAAGATATGTTTTAACGATAAAAAAATTCACCAATATTGGATAACTGGTTAATATTACTTTTCCAATCCAACTTATTTTATTAAAAACAAATGAATTATTTTTAATTTTAAGAGATCTACCTTATCGAAACAAAAAAAAAACCAATATTGAGTTATCAAAGAAGAAAATATTTCATTGCTGAAACTAGAATTTAAATCACACAACATCCAATTTTTTTTTTAAATAAATAAATCATTTCTCATTTAAAATGGGTGTTTGTGGATATATTCTGTACGTCGCGTATAATACAATGTTCATTTAGAGTATTTATACTTTACTTACCAGGGACTCATCTACCGGTCTTAGCTCGTACCGAGTAGTGGTGGTGGGTGGACCGGGAGTGGGCAAGTCTAGTCTCGTCGGACAATTCATGACCTCTGAATATTTGCACGCCTACGACACTAGTATAGGTAAGTTTTCTTAGCGGGTTTATTTAACAACCATTAAACCAGGAGACACCAAACCTCAGGTAGGCCACGGATGCGTTATAAAAAAATGTTTGAATAGTTTACTGATACATACATAATCATTATTTTGTTTTACTGATTTCATGTTATTATAAATATTATTTTTGAACTATAAACTAGTTTATACTAATAAGATTTACATGGTGCCAAAACGAAAGTGTAGAACATAAAGACGACAAGAGAGGAATCTGTAAACAACCTTAATCCACCAAATTATGCCATCAGCGGGTTAAATAACTTAGCAGAAGACTGGAAAATATGGTTGCAACAGTTGGATTGGTGATCTACTCGACTTACTTCCAGACTTTAAATTAAGAGAACCTGAATACCTAGTTGCCGTGTTTATATCTTGTATTGGTCACACAACGGCCACCATATATGCCTTTTTAGGCACTTTTGTACCTTACACAATTTTGTACCTTAGTAACATAATAACAGCAGTTTTGTTTGTAAGTTACCTTACTTACGGGTAGGTACATTTAGAAAAATATTAAAACCAAAAGCATAATTTAGTTATTTATTGTATTTTGCTACATAAAATTGAAATTAAATAAATCATCAGACAAGGTGATATTCCTTCCATTAAGTTGTCGTAGGATATCATAGTAGAAGGTTGAGGATGGAAGAATTTTATTTTTCGGCATTTTTACACTAACAGTATAAAACAAAATTTGCGCTACTGTACGCAAGACTTCACACTCCACTATGGTTTTCTAAGTTTGCCGAGCGATATTAAGTTACCGCGCGAAATGTAACCTCTCAGAACCAGAGAAAGTCACTACAAAACATAATTAGAAGATTCAATGATCATTTTACGCCCAAAATTAATGAAACGTGCGAAAGATGTTTTGAACTTGATCACACAAAGAGATGATTAATTTTACTAATCTGTAACACATAGACTTCTAAATCTAAAAATGTAATAACATATCGCTTTATTCGTTCTAAATCTCATGTTCACTAAAATACTGATCCGTTTCCGTAACCCATTACTTCACTTCCATAAAATTTCATTTAAATTAAAGACTTCATTTGAATTTGCGACACGTTACTGTGGTAATTGACGGTTACCATGACAACGCGATCCTTAGCTCGTCAAAGATCAAACGTTGTTCCATCATCGAACATAATTGTATATCTGAGACCCTATGCCTTGAGTTTGTAGCAATAATTGGAGACTGTATCAATAAATCTATTGAGACACATTAAGGTGGATTCAATGATTTCAATATTGATATTTTGATGGATTACTAATACTTAACTTACGAAAATCCGTTGTTTGAATTTTGATGAATTAATCGCGAAATTATCAATACTAGCAATTTCCTTTGTCAAATTTTCTGGCACTGGAAACCATTATTTTTGAAATTAATCTTTAATCATACAAGTAAGTTGTCTTTTATTCCTTTAACTTTATAATAATTTATACATAGACATCTGTATGTAATGATATCTAATACAATAATATATTTCAAATTTTTTAGATATAGCTTATATATCTATAAAAAAGTTAACATTTGCATCTAGTAAAATAGTATCTAGTAAAGTATCTAGTAAAAAAAATAACCTAATTTCAGTTTAATAATTTTGTTACAACTTTACAAAAAATATTAATATAAATATTACAGTAATATATAAAATAGATGTTAATTGTAATATTTAAGATCTGTATTTTTGTAATATTTTTTACAGATGATGAATCGGGAGAGAAGTCAGTATGTGTACTCCTAGCCGGTGAGGAGTCAGAAATCACATTCTTAGACTCGCCACCAGACAATCTAATTGTAAGTAACATTTGTAAAAAAATTACTTATTCAAAAATTATGCTTTTATACAGTAAAAATCACGCTACATGTATGCTATTGCAATGGTATTTTTACTCACTAAGTTTTCACTAAAATTCACTAAAACCGGTTGGGCGGGCTGGTGCATAATATCACGGGCTCACAGAATAGTCAGCGTGAAATGGTAGTTGTACTTGAAACAGTGCTTCTTCTGCGTTTCGCTGAGTGATTAACGATATCGGAAGCTAATAAGAATGCCACTTAAGTGGCGTGTCATATAGGAGACTCGACTGTTCTATTATCTGGTATACCCAAAAAAAATTTACAGCACTGTCACCCCTGCACGAAGGTGGTATTAGGAAACCCACATACCTCGCTGTCCGCTTAAAAAAAAATATTGTTAATATTTTTTCTTTCTTAGTCTGATGGATGCGCCCACGGTTACTGCGTAGTATACTCTACAGCGGACCGTACCAGCTTTGCAGAGGCCGAACGCCGCTTGCAGACGCTATGGGCGGCGGGACACACCTCACGCCGGGCTGTCATACTAGTGGGGAACAAGGCTGACTTGGCACGTTCTCGAGCTGTTCCTACAGATGGTAAACTATCTTATTATTTTCAACAAAAATGAATATACTATATTTTACTATCAACCCGTGGGAGAGCCATATTGACGCACAAATTGATCTGGCTCGTCCAAAGTGATACTAGGGGCCACAGAATACTCAGCGTGGAACGGTACTTGTAATGTTTTTCACTGACTGAGTGAGAATACGGGATGCCTTTGGAATTATCCCATTTTAATCGTGTAAAAATCCCGCAACACAACCAAAGCGTGGACTGTGGCGCAGCGCAGTTATCCATTAACCGCGGGGTTCTCTTACCAAATAGGAGACCCACTTGCTCCGTTGTCCCCTATACCATGAAAAAATTATTTGATTACAGTTTAAAAGTACACGCAAAAGTAAAAGTACAAACCAATATGCACAATTCTACCATGCACCCCAATTTTTAAATGGGGTGCATGGTAAATTTTTAATGGGAATTCAAAGTATGCGGGGTCAGTTATTTTTGAAAAATATTTATTCACATAATTAACATGTATTGTACAGTAACACTTCAAATTCTGTTTCGTTTTTGTTTTGTTTCATTTAATTTGTCGAATTAAATTTGAAAGCATATTTAAACATCGGGTATTTTAATTGAAACGCCAATATTCCAATCCATCAATGGCATGTAATTGAATTATATATTTCGTTTAGGTTTACATTTTGTAATTATTTTCATTTTCTCGCTTATTTGGTTTTAATTAAAAGCAAATATTTTCAGCAATTACGCGAATGTTTTGTTTACAAAAATATCGTATTTGTAAACGATAATTTCAATATATAATTATTTTTCTTGTGTTATTTCATATTGTGGAAATAAAGAAAGCATACAAATATAAGGATGAAGATAATAGAAATAAAAGAAGAAAGCTGCAAATTAAATACATTTTTTAATGATTTTTTAAACTATATAATATGTCTGTAAGAGATGAACACAGAACATAGACAAGCGTACCGTAATATGGCCTTTGGTTGTGTTGTCGACTTTTAAGCAGCTTAAACGACAAGCTTAGATGACGTCCAATATCCTATCTCATTCAAACAAAACAAAGTACAAGTATTGTATTATGCTGGTATTCTGTGAGTCGGTAGTTTCAATCCAGACGAGCCGGTCACTTAATGCGTGAGAATAAGCAGCAATGTCTTCAGAATCTCGTTCAGTCACTTGCAAAGTCGTTGCAAAGGTTCAAATACAATTTCTAAATCAATTCTATTATCATTGTCAATCAAGTAATGACGCCGTGGTACCAAAAAAGACAAATTAATCACGATACTTAAAAGTAGTGCTAGAATAAAGAGATTATTATTAGCACTTGAAATTAAAACGTTAATGTTAAAATGTCGTGCCGCGGTCTGAAAAGAAAATCTAGGCATTACACTTAATATATAGACGAAGTTATAAGAGCCCCTTATTACGAAGTAATTTCAAACTTTATGAAAGGTTTTAATGGCGTTAAACTCCTTTGAACAAAACAATTAACTTGACAATTGAGCGTTCTTTTATTTGCGGTTGTAAATTAATGAACTCGGTAACTAATAAGTTCACATTTCGTTTTCTATTTTCATTTTATATATTTACTACCAGTGTAAGTGACGCTATATTTACACTGGATAAATTTATTGCTATAAATCACGGAAGGTATCACATAAACCTCCCAGTCATCAAAATATTAGGCAAGTGCCTACGACTAGTTTTCGATAAAATTATGTATATATGCAACAAAGTTTCATGGCTTTCACCTTGATGTTTTTCGTTCCACAACTGAGCGTTTTTAAGGCATTTCGTGCCGCACCTCTCTGTGGAATCAGCTGCCAGCAGGGGTGTTTCCAAACCAATACGACTTGGGTATCTTCAAGAAAAGAGCGTACGTATTCCTTTAAGGCCGGCAACGGACCCGCGGCTCTGCAATTAATAGGGGTGTCCATGGGCGCAGGACCGCTTGCTTCAGGTGAGCCTTCTGCTCGTTTGCCACCGTTTTTATTTTAAAAAATAAAAAAGAACATAGTTTTTATTTATTATAAAGGTAATTTTACATTACATTCTTTACACTAAATTTATGAATTGATATTTTTTGTGGTATAGAATAACATATATTATAGAACAACGAAGGTTGTTCTCTTAAATGGTAAGAAAACATCACCACCCAGGGACAGGCTCACCACAGTCCGTGCTTAGGTTTTGGCCGTTAAAGCGGCATAATTTAAAGAGCCTCCGATATCCTAACTCACTCACCATGACAGTACAATTTCACGCTGAGTATTCTGTGAGGTTGTGGTATCATTCCAGACGAGCCGGCCCAATCATGCGTTAGCATACGCTTCAGCATTACTCTCCCACAGGATATCATATAGTTCCTAATAATGTACAAGTGTTAAACCCAGAGCGTAAATACTCCACTATTTTAATCGTCTTCTCAGATCTCTGCATGTTTGTGAACAGGCTATAACTTTTTGTTAAAGGCATTGGTAATTTAAATAATTATTGCACTTTAAATAAGAAGGCATTATATAGTATAATTTGAAAGAAATTTTATCTTAGTCCAAATAAACTTTTAGAAAAGTGTTTGAAAAGGAAGCGTAGAACTGTCAAACCCGCTTCAAGCAAACGTCAAACTAATGACGAATGATCGCACAAAATATTGGTTCACAATAGCATTGTACTGTAGCATTGTTTGTTGCGAACAGACAGGAGACGAAGAATTTAAATAAAAAGAACTGTTATCTATACTGAAAGGGTAATTCAATTTATTTTGTATTGATGAAAATGGCTTTAGGTTGTTTTTACAAAATACAATTCACTGTCTTGATTCCGCAAAATTCGTACTTACAATGCGATATTCTAAATAAATTTCGAGCGTTATTTTGGGAATAATTTGAATTGTAAATCAGTTACAGTTTTAGAATAAATATTTTGTAATAAATCTGATTTATAACACGGACGCCGTCTTATTTTCAAATTGAATATTGTGATTCCTTTTTTTTCAAGCTTTTCCCCATATTTTTGTATAAGAGTATGTGTCTTATAGAAGACTAGCAACATACGGCAAAGTTGTTTTGTAATACACATTATGAAAGTTAATACGCGGACCTTTTATAGCCATTATCTAGCTTTGCAACTTTTCTTAATAACTCAATCATATTTCTAACATAGTCAAGGCAGCGTTCGTAAGAAACATTATCAGTCGAACATTTTTCAGACTACCACAAAAGTGTTATTGTTTTTCGGGTTAATATATAGCTTATATTACTCACAAATAACGTAGCCATTCCAGTATACCCACAAAATATTTATGAATTTTATATTAATTTTAACTACTATTTGATAAAGTATTTTTTTTATCTAAACATAGAACAT
>DWCF01007765.1:0-10199 GCA_018230265.1 Delias oraia
AGGCAAAACACCCTCCTTTTGGGGGAGGCCTATGTCCAGCAGTGGACTTGATAGGCTGATGATGATGATGATGATATCTATTATTTAAATAATTGAAAACAAAAAGTTTCCTTAATGCTGACGCACTAATAGGATCGGCTCGTCCGAAGTGATGAAGTGAAACGGTACTTGAACTGTGTTTCGCATAGTGAGTGAGGATATCGGAGGCCCTTAAAAATGCCACTGAAGTGGCGTAAAAAGCCGGCAAAACACGTGGACTGTCCATGACCACACCTGTTCCGTTGTCCGCTATACTATAAAAAAACTAAATAACCTTACCTTTTTGATATCCTCTTGAAGTAGGTGAAGTAGGTACAGAGCGAAAACGATTTGTTTCACATTTTATTTTAAGTATCAGAACAAAATATATGTACAGATTGGAGGTAAAATAAAATAATAACCTATAATTTGACTTCATTTTGTTCTATCTTTCTAAAAAACGGCTCATATTTTATTCAGAGGTCCTCCTATTAATTATGAGACCAATTAATCTTCTTTGACAGTTCCTACAAGCTTTTACAACAAAGAGGTGATCGATTTTGAAGGAGTCATTTGCGCTGAAAGATGTCGACTTGAAACTAGAGGGTTTCTTTAAAAGGGTTATCTTAAGGTTTTTTATATTTATTAACAAATAGATTTATGCTCGCTTTCGGTTATACTTAGAAATTCTTAAACAATTTTAGTAACTTCAAATCATTTTAAGAAGACTGCTCATCTTCGTCATTTCAGCCGTGAGACGTCCACTGCTGGACATAGGCCTTCCTTTTGTACCTCCAGGCATAGCTGTCGTAGGCGACTTGCAACCAGCGTCTTCCGGCGACCTTTTTGGCCCTATCGGCCTCTCTACGGGCGATTTGGCCTGCCCTTTGCCACTTCAGCTTGAAACTTTAGTTCGTCTACGGAAGGAGACGGCTAATCAGTTATGCAAAGTAATACAATAACAATTCCTTTCTTATATAATTAATGTTTGCAATACTTATTTCTGAATTTTCATTAATTGCATTAATAATGTTTAATATTTAGTTATAAATATCACTCGATACTTAAGACTAGAAAGTAAATGGTTAGTGTATTGCATCACTTGAACTGCAAAATGTCGTTATAATTTATTGTATCTGATATATTTTATTATTTCGATAGCAACTTTTAATTTTTCAATTGCCAGAAATAAATTTAAAGTTATTAATTTCATGTGTTTTTTTTCAAATAAAATCACGAAATAACTTCCTTGAGGAATAAGTTCGTAGTATTCGGTTTATTTCGATTTCCGGTGGTTACATTTGACATTTTCCGCTATGCGAGAGCATCTTTTTGTGTAAGCCGGAAATTAAAACATGACAGAATTTAATGTCATAGCCATGTAAAATGAAATACTGATGATTTCCTGTTGATATAAAAGAAGGAAAATTCACTGTATATCGATATTCGTTTACATACATATAAGTGGATTACTATATAAATATTTGATTATATGCTTAAGAATGTATATTAACTATTTTATGTGTTCTTTGTATTATATGTTACTACTTAATATATATTATAGTATCTTTAAATGAAATACAAAAAAAACTATTATTTTCCTTATCTCTGTTTCTTTTGTGACCAGTTTTTTACTGCGTCATATTCATGAAAAAATTCATTCATGCATTTTGTTTACTGCCCTCTAAATAAAATATTACGTAAAAAAGCCACAAATATTTACGTCTATTAAATAAATATCTTTGTGTTATATATTTATGTGGTGAAGGAATGTTAAACTTATGAAAGATAAAAGATGCTCATCACCATTAGCAAACTTTTTATATCAATTTCTGGACGTAGGCGCTCTCCATGTTGTTCCCGTACCCACGAGACTGACCCTTTTAATAATAAATGCAAAGAGAAATAAACTAGATATGAATAAGTTAATGAAAATTTTTTCATATAAAAAGCATTTCTAAAGAATAGTAACATTATTTAAGTTTAAATAAACGTTTTCAATTTAAGCCCGTACCAAATACACTGTAAATTAATAAAAAATCAGTACTTAAAGCAAGCACGCTGTTAGAAAATAATATCAATAACAGGCCTATTTATTTCAATGCCACCGAGAGCCAATGTATTTAAATTTCTTGGGAAATATCATGGCATATTTTTCCAATAAAGACACTATGTATTATTTATTTGTAGACAAGCGTGGTGTTCTGTGATAAAAAGCTGGCTACACTCTGTTTCGTTATTACTTTAATAAGTATAACAAATCGAATAAAATAAAAATATTTTCATTGATTATAATATTGATTGGTAATACTATTATGAAAATAAAAAGAGCATCAATTCATTTAATTGAATTCATCAAATCGGGCAAAATAATTTGAATTGAAAAAGAGTGAAGCTTGTTTTTCCGAATCGCAATCGCGCAAGGCTGCGAATTCGTACGCAAATGTACGCAAAATCCGTTCAGTAAACGTACAACATTTATTCATCGGAATCCCTACAAATTACACGGGATGTAACAACGTCGAAACAATCACAGCCGATGATCCCGGCCGGGCTATGCTAATCTAGGCTTTGCGTCTAACAATTGATTGTTGCGTTCCGCCTGTCGTGCGAGTCACTTGGCCACCCGCTCAACTTGACTCGGTACCTCATTCTTCTATAAAATCATTAATCATACGAATTTCATTGATATATTTTTTATACGTTTATGTAGAGAAAACACATTATTATTTGTGTCTAAATGTCGCGAACGGGCCTACTTTTTTTTATTATTCTGCGCATGGTTTTTGTTGCCAGATTTTTACGCCGCTTAAGCTTTACTCACTCTGCGAAACACCGTACAAGTACCGTATCACGCTAAGTATTCTGTGAGCCCTCGGTATCTCTTTGGATGAGCCGGCTATGTTTTGGCTATTTGGATATGCTTTAGCAAAGCTCTCGGGTGATAGCCTTTTTGTAATTGTAATTATTGCTGATTATAAATGTAGTCTTATAAATAGTAGATCATCTACTTGACTCAAAGACTGTGCTAAGATTGCTACTTACAAGAAACATATAGAAGAATAACCAGATATAAATAAGAAAATCATAAAATAATCGCTATTCGTCTCGGCTTTTAAAGATACAAATTGGAGTCTGTTTGTCGCGTGGTTTTCAGAAGCGACCTGGAGTATCGCCAACACATAATACAATGTCTAATTGCAAAAATATTGCCGTTTATCCGAATTATTTCCCAGTTCCAATATTGTAAAGAACCTTTAGTCAAAGTTAAAAACTAAGACTAACAGTTTCCATGTATCAAGCACTATTTCATTTCCTAAAACAAATATCTTATAAGCGTCTGTTTTTATACTAAAACTTAACGAAATTCAACAATTCAATGAAAACTTTAAAATCCACTTAACACAAGACTATAGAATTACACGTCTGCAGGTTTTTGTCACTCAGATGTCTTTCTTTAAACAATTTCACATTTCAAACACGACACAAAGTGTTACACGCGTTCATTGCATCCGTAAGTTTGAAACGTCTAGACTTAAGAGCTTTGCTATTACTTCCGAAATAAGTTTGCATTCAAATGTGAATACTTAATCTTACTTTGTATTTTATAATAATTAATTCATTTATATTACAATCATTTGTATATGTAATATTCTCTTTAATTTTATTCAAATATATCTTACCCAAATTATTTTTGACTTACAACGCTAAGAACTCAATAAAGCCTTTATAATAATCACTTCCATGTTGCTTTTACTTAGGATGATTTAAAAATCCCTTTTTGTTTTTGTATAACTGGAAATGAAACAATCGGTCTCGTTTATAGTAAGAGACCGCCTTCCACAGACATCCGCGCCACATTAAATACTTTGGTTGTGTTTCCGACTTTTTACATTGCTAAGCGGTATAATTTCACAAGTGTCCATTATACTCACTCATCAAATCAGTACTTTTACTGTTTCACGATGGTATGCTGGTGGTCTGTAAGCCCCTGATATCACTTCGAACAAGCCAACGCAATTAGTCCATCAGCACATGCTTTAGCATGGGTCTCCCACGGGTAAGACAGTGTTAAGACACTGGCCCGGCCACAATAAAGCATTTCTAAAGTACGAATTAATTATAAATTATCTCACAAATCGACGTGAAACAGTACTTGTTTAGTGTTTCGTCGAGTGAGTGAGTTTAAACGGCGTAAAAATACGGCAACACAATCTAAGCGTAGGTCGTGGCGCCGCTATCCATGAGCGGCTGTGTTTTCTTACCATAGAGGTAACCCATCTGCTGCAATACCCACTAATACCATAAAACTATTTGAAAAGGTCACTTATAAAACAAACTATGAATATCAGTATGTAGATCACCTTATGATAACTTCTGTAGATTGTTAATAGCGTTCAATGCGAATCTCCATGTTTTATTCAGAAGCGTGGAATATCATTTTGAATTTCTATTAATAATCCGGATAGTTTCGAGTAAAGCGTAAATAGCTTCTCTTAAATTGTTATTTACATATTCAGTTTTTGCGAATGTATCAACAAACATTATGGAAATACATAGACCCGCTTAACAATCCATTTTACACCTGTTTTCGTAAACACGCTAAGCTCTGAGACGATTTTGGCCGTTCAGGGATCATTACATTCTCCAACTATGCTGTTTACATAAATCCCTTTACATTATGTAAAATATAACAGTAACTATACTATTAAAAATGTTTTACTCTGGAAGATTATAAATATTAAATATTATTCTTGGTAATATTTCATAGCTATCTTTCTGCTATTTAACAATGTTTTTATTATATTATTTCATTTCATTTGAAATCATTTAATTGAAACATATCTAACATGTTATGTTTGTGATCTATCTGTTTCAATTGAATATATTACTAATGTGAATACATTTCCTAAAATGATAGCACGCTTTGTTAAAATTAATACATATTTAATAAACAAGGATCAATTAAGATCTATATTTTAATACTTTATTAAGATTTAAGATTGTTTTTACTACACATAGTGTACTTGAGTTCTTTATTAAAAACATTAGGTCATAACAATATTAACAAATAAACAACTCCCTTCTCATATTCATATATATATTACATACTCCAAATAATAGCGATGTACTTACACAAATACCCAAACCTATTGTTAGGATCACGGGTATAGGTAGATTAGGTATCGGTATGCAAATGATCATATTGGCAAGCCGGTACCGCTGCTAAACCAAATTGACAGAATTCTCATGAAATTGCTTCTGATCAAGGTCCCTAATTTTACCTATGAATAATAAATTAGTCATTCCCTTAATTTAACAAATTAAATAAACTATAATTTGTTTATATAATATGTAGAAATAGTCCTGTGACTTTTTGAGGCTATATACCAAATGAGATAACAAATATTTAATATTTTTAATTGTTATCAATGTAAAATTCCTTGTGCTTCATGAATTGAAGCTAATCTGCATTTTTACTGTTCTCTGTATTTTTTTTTAAACAACGAAGACATAATTTTCCCCCAAGAGAGAACTATGCTGAAACGTATTATACTTACCATCACGGTACTGATGACCCGCCTTTATCGTTGTCCGTTATATAACAAAAGCACATATATTTGATTCTTTGAAAGTTTTTTCAAAAACTTTATCTCTTTCAATATAAAAATTGGAGGGAAACGAGTGAAAGGCTCATCTAGGATAAATGTCCACCGCCCATGAACACCCACAGCACCAGCAGTGCTACGGGTGCTTAGCCGACCTTATTCTTTTTTTTTAACAGCCTGCAATTGAAACTTGCTTTTTATCGATGCCCGTAGAAATGTATAGCGTTTGTAATTGTTCAAAAGTATATCATGTTATTTTGAAATATTATCTGTGTATATACAAGGAATAAAAATATGGAATTATATAAGAACCAATAAAAAAACTTTATACCATTTTTTTAGTTCAATCATTTCTATATGCTGACAGTTGCACTTCGCTAAATTAGTCTGACAGATATTTCGTGTCTCAAGTTTTTACTCAAGAGGGAAGCTACAGACTCACTCCTCTATATGCTTACATAGTAAGCAGTCGACGCCACAGCGTACTTATTTGTAGTGACGAGTCCTCATGAGCTCTCTGTCGAGCCCCTCGACACCCCATTGTTGACTTTTGTACAACAGTAAGTACGAGTGTGTTTAGGCACATCTTTTCTATTGCTCCTCCCCCGTATTTAAGAGTACTTATATAAAGGATTATAGCAATTCTTTTTATTTCACTCTAATATTTTATTTGACGTAGCAATAAATTCATTTTGTCATTTTACTGAATTATAATATAAAATATTAGATTTGTTATTTTTTGTTTCTGAACTGCGGATCAACGTATCTCTTCAGATAATACTGCAGACATTAACATAAGGTTTTTCTAAACATACGCGATCATTGAAAGAGTTATTAAAATATTTTTATGAAGTTTGAGAACACCTTGCTCCGTATATCTAATTTAAAGTTTCCCGAGAAGAGTTAAGCCGTGCGGCCATCCGCACCGCTTTGCTGAACTTTTGCGGATATTATTGTGATACGGTAAGCCAACTAAATCAACTGCTAAGCTCACAACTCCGTGAATTATTACACGTTCAGTTCACGTTGAGATTAATACAGATAAGTACTTCCATCATTTAATTAAAAAATATATGTTAGTTTCACATTTACATTGAATTTTACGCATACGTTCATTTCACATAAAATTACAGGCTTAAAGTATACTTTAACATAAAACTCCAACTGGCGTAACGACACGAGTGTACTTAATTTACGTAACACGAATTTACTACGTAAAGTTTTATTAAACATTTGTGTTCGTTTGATCACCACCAAAGGAAAAACAGGACGAGGGAAAAAGTTGAGATATTGGTCAGTTTCCCTCGCCGCTTAGAAATACCTGCGTCACGTTAACTGCTCTCATAAATCTCGGTGACTTCCGAGGATATTTCTCCTCGGGACGCCTCTCACAAACTTTTAGTACTTAGCTTCGTGTGTTCGAGACACTTGCCTCATATTTTTGAAGTACTACGTTTTCTCGAAATAAAGAACGTTATAATCTTCTACCTAATATTACGGAGTTATTACCTAATATATTTATTATTTATTAATCCACTATAAATTTTAATTATTGAATCTCTTGTTGAATCACAGAGAAGTTGAGGAGAAATTTTAAAAACCCAAAGATACATTTAGTTCTCTCTTAAAGTGTTTTTTGTTCTTAGCTTTGCTGCGTGATATCGGAAGCTCTAAGAAATGAGCGGCATAAAAAGCCGGCAATACAAGCAATGCGCGCTCTGTGCCACCATTTTTCATGGGTGTTCTCTTGCCATATAGGACCCATCTGCTCCGCTGTCGGCTAAACCATAAAAAAAATATTGTAACATATAATTATTATGTGTAAATATACATACAAAATCTATATATATCAAGTAGCTGACCCCAGAAAACGTTGATTTGTCATATAAATTACAATTTAAAAAAATGCATCAATCCTAGAAGAGTCAAAAATTGGTATTATTTTTCAATATTAAATCATAAAAAAATTACAAACAAACTAAATTTGTACAAAAATTCAAAAAAGTTTTGATGGACCAATCTTCAATCATACCATATATATTTCAATCATACATTAGTATGTAGAGGTATGAAAAATAAACATTGACCGATTTTCAGATCAGTTTTTTTAATTAATATGCCCAAAAAATTGCATAAAAACCGGTCCAGTTATCTCGGAGGAGTTTATCAATACACACCGCGTAACTAGAATTTTATTTATAAAATAAAGTCTTCGCTGATTGTGTAGGTACAAAGTACAAACCCAAAATACAGGATGCTGTATTGAACCCGAGCGACTTTATTAGTCACGTCGCTATTAATACAATTCCATTGATCAATACCTCAGAGCAAGATACCATCTACCTGACTCGCTTGGATGTTTAATAATTGAGGTTTTTCGATTCCCAAATGACAACAAAAGCCCGGAGATATACAAATAGAATCGATCGCAACCCAAATACCATATAAACGAGAAATATTTTAATAAATATTGTTGGCTCTGTGTCGATATTTATTTTCCACAAAATAAAATTCCACACAAGCAGCAACACTTATATACGCGTTTAGTATCCGACCTACTTACATTGTTAAACAAGGCTCTCACGGTGTTGTCTTTGTTTGATTTTCAATATCAAAGAAATAGGTACCGAATCATCATAAACACCAACTAAGTAAACATAATATTATAGAGTACTCAGCGTGCAATGGTGCTTGTACTGTGTTTCGCAGAGTGAGTGTGGATATCAGAGGCCCTTAAAATTAAAAAACCGGCAACACAACCAATGCGCGGACTGTTCGCGGTTGTCCATGGGCGGTATTTTGTTGTCATATAGCAGACACACCTGTTCCATTGTCTGTTACACTATAAAATAAATCCATTTATACAGAGAAAAAGTGATTTTAGAAAATCAATTTTAAGTTACGGAAAAAGTTTTAAAAAAAGTAGTTCCGAAGGCATTTAAAAATGCCGTTTTAGTGTTGTAAAAAGCTGGCGACACAACCAATTGCTGCCCGGACTGTGGCGCGATTGTCCAAAAGCGGCGATGTTCATAAAGGAGACCCACTTGCTCCGTTGTCCAGTATACCATAAATAATCCAGTTTTATTAATTTAGTGGTCTTCTTTTCATTTAGTACCAAATTAGTTGAAATAAATAAAGATATTCCATCTAAAAATAGATACGTTTTCCCAATATATAGATGCTTATCGAAATGGTTATCCCTCCTGTCTGATTGTCTAGGCTTAACATGCCTACTATAAACGAAAAGAATATATCTTAAGCTTCATTATAATTGCCTTTCGGTTGTTTTTCTTGCTATGATTTTTATTTTCAGTCTTACTAATACTCGGAACAATATGTTGAATACAAAAAGTTTTCAAATGTAATTTGATTAGCTTCATACCTAACATTTGCCTAAATAATTTTATATTCCAAGACTTACCAGTTGCCTAACAAATATAACGATTTATCAAAAAACATAAATCAAACATTTACTTAATATAAACTCTATAAATAATTATTTACGTTATTTTGCTGTATTAATTTTATGCTTATGCATCTAAGTATTTATATATAAATCATAGACAATATTTTAGAGCATCATCTTGAAACTTTTGTGATAAAAAGAAAATAGAAGGCAAATTTAATATTTTCAACTTAATATGATTCAAATTTTCCTTACGGCACATTTGCGCCCAACATTTCCATAGTATACTCTTGGAAATTATTTCGAGATCATTACTCTTTTAAGGCTGTTATCGTAATAGGACACATGAATAGCAATTTACGAAGATGAAAATTAAAAGGAACCTATCGCTTGTGAAATTATGTCAATAAAATCGGCTCCTATTTTTTCCTGTCACCAATTTGAGTTAGAAATTTGTTGTTTCATGCATCAGGTTGAAACGAACGGCTCCATCACCTCTGTGATTAATTACAAGTACACAAAACTTTTCCAATAAATCAGAAGAAATGTTAGGAATTCAAAGTTTTGCGTCCTATTTCCTGTTAGTAATCAACTAAGTTATACTTGTAGATTACTTTGTATTCGGTATGATTGCTTTTCAACTTATTCAACAAACTCCTGGCCGGCCAACTCATTCTATTCCATATTACCATAGCGTTGCAATTTATATGAATAAAAAACTAGGCCATACCCGTGACTTGGATACCTTATCTAGCCATATTGACGCTCTCGGTACTGAAATTATGAGTTGAAATGTATTTTCTAATTTACTATTGGTCCGGTATGTAGGTCCTACCAGGAAAGCCGCCAACAAGACTCGGTAATTAAGACTTTTAGTTTAGTTAACAACTAACCCCCACATAATTAAGCTTTTATATAAAAGTAAAAGTATACTACTATCGTAATTTCATGCTTACACAAAATAAACTGCGTAAAAATCTATTAATAGGACAAAATAAAAAACATTGTTGTCGATTTTTGCATTGATTTAAACATTTCTTTATATATTTAAAAACATTTTTAATTATTATTAAAGAGTTTTTTAAGTAATAATATCTTACATTCAGTTCTATATAATATAGTGGAGTTGTAATATGATCAACCAGCTAAAAACAATAAACCTTATC
>DWCF01007766.1:0-10198 GCA_018230265.1 Delias oraia
CTTTGAGCAAACTAAAAACGATTTGAAAAATATACATTCGTGTTTTTTTCGAAAAAAACAAACATCGAACTTGTAATACAGATGTTCTACTACACAGAAGATTGGTCAAATAAATCTTATATTTCATTAACCAGTAGAAAAGTAGAAAGTATGTCTAAAGTAGAAGGCACTATTTAACATCTTTCTGCCGATTCTCCGATATAAAAAAGTTACCAAATATTAAGTAATATGATTTTCTGAACTGAACTTAATCAGTGAATGACATAATATATTCCTGATTTTATATTATGACAATATTAATATTATAAAGAGACGTAATATTTTTATAAATTGTATAAGTATAAAATGTAACGATGACAAGACTGGTGAAGCGTCAATGCTTCAAGGAATTCAGCGTCGTAAAAGCTCGGAACGCAAAGACAATACAAATAGTAATTAATGATTCCTAGTAGAAGCGTTTATTCGGCCTACCTCTAATAATCGTGGAATTGATTTTTGACAAGTCTTAGACGTACGGAAGCAACCTTTACTATACATTTCACATTTACACGTAAAAGGGTATTATTTTAAAACAGATATTTACAAATTCGCACTGGTTTATCACCGTCAAAAGCACATAGACTATAGGAGCACGAGTCACTCTGCATTTGCATTAACGAACATGAGTGCCATACCTTCAATTTGCTCAACAAAACTATTCCAACGTCTCGGGCTTCCCAGTGATTTGTTAGTTTTGATAAAATCCTGGTTTTAGTGAAGACTTGGACGTAATAGAACGGGTCAAATTCATAGACTTTAGTCGTAATATAGCAAAAAATATTTTTGAATCGGATTATTATTAAAAACTAATGTGTTATGTAAATTTTGACATTCGAAATATAATTTGAAAAGATGGTCGTAAAGTCTCGTCTATGAATTCGATCCTTAGAAACCACTGCCTATGCAAAGCAAAGTAGATATTTCTACTCGCTTCAATAAGGAATTGCAATAAATTGTGTCTTGTAAACAATAAGTTGTATCAATGGAAGTCTAAAATGTTGTGCACCATCGTTAACGATAAGTAGACGGCCTATATTTTAAGTAGTTTTCAAATAGGTGCCAAAACATCCCCTTGTGACCTTATTGTCAAACAAATGTACAAATGTAATAATTAATAACTATTGGGCTGAACAAGTCGACGTCGTGTGTTAACAATTTTTAAATGGTGATTTACAAAGTACAAAGCAATTGTTAAATAAAGTACACCGCGGATTTATTTTTTACATCATTCTTAGAGACAGTCTGAGCTCAGGCTTTTTGTTTTCTGTCGCGTTTGCTACAACATTTCATCTAAGCGAAAAAATATTATATCATTCATAATACATTCAGTTTAGTTGTATAACCTTATAAAATAAGCAGAAAACGTTACGAATCCATCTTTGTTATAAAATGTCGTAGCGAACGCGGCTTTTTCAAGTATTTCAAAGCTCTTGTCATGAAGCCCATCCGTATAATTACTGCATGGAAGTTGACACCTTGCTTGAGCATCTGTGATAATAGATGAGTATAACAGCCGGTGCTAAAGGAAGCAGGCCTCAACGCATATTGTTACTAGTGGTAAACGTGTTTGTCTTGATTGCTCTACTGTTAACATTCCTGCAATAGCTACGTTGTTTTATTTGTCTTAGTTTTATATCGAGTTCTATCGCTTGATCACAAGCGCCGTCCATTTTTCTGTCAGCGTCTGCGCACATCCTCTGACGCATATTGAATACGCAGCACCGATATATTAACGAGATTTAGTTGTGTTAATATTTTACGCGTCAAAAGAATGGACCGGCGCTTGCTTGACAAATTATGCGCTTCTATATTGTAGGTTAAGTTGAGAAGTTTATAAATTAACTCGCAAGTTTCAGAGTTTTGTACTTAACTCGTGCTGATTGAAATTTTGTTGTATTCTGTCGCTTATTTTGTTGAATGCACTTATATTAGGGCAGCTATGTCATTGCTTATCTCATTCCATCATTTTTTTAATTTTTGTTATGCTGTTGTTACCAAACAAACTTGTAAAAATATTGCATTTTTTTCAGACAGTGCTTTTTGATGTCATGACGACAATGATTATGTACTTTTCTAATAACATATCATGACAGCATTTGGGAGTATTTTTAATAACATAAAATGGTGGTGGTTTCAGAAATACTCTCAGTTAGTCGTTATATTGTGTACATTGTTGCGTACATGTTGAGCAATCAATCATGTGAATTATTTATTTATCGTTCGACATATTGTTTTTGGTATATTTATCTACTCCAAGTAAGTTCCTAATGAGCTAGCTTTGATTGTAAATTGACGAGTCACGTGAAATGCCTTTAATGTGGTTGTATGTTGCTTATATTTTAGTGAAAATGTTAGGAAGCGATTAGGAATTTATGAACGGCGTGATTATCAGTACGGCACTCGCGCGTTATGCGTCCGTACCGATGTCCGCACTAAGTGTCCACGCAATACTAATACTACCACGTGCCTTAGCTACGCGGCCCACTCCCATATCATGTAGGCGTATTTATGTATCTATAGTTACATTGTACATATTATGTTTTGAAATAAACCAATATTTTATGGATATTTAAGGATTTGTATATTGTAAAGATAATTATTAATTTTATCATAATATAATGATTAATGCCTAACTATTAAGTGCTACATTTGTGAAAAATAAATAACATTTTAAAATTATTTTGTTTTATTTTAAAGCGGCATAAAGCAATCACAATAAATTCTTCTTTTAACATATTATTAATTTATAACATTGCATGACTACCAATAATGTAAGAAAATATCTCTTAAATTTAGAAATTAACAGTACAAGTGCACAATAACAAATTTCAATCATTAAGAAATCAATATAAATTAGAATAAACCAACAAATTTCTTCATTTCCTTTTGTTTCCATAACGGAAGGGATCTGAACTCGCAGTATGATATATTGAATGTTGAAACGAAGTCATCGTGAGTTAAATACAGCTGAAAATAAAGAGAGAATTTTTCACTTTGTTTGTTTTCATTGACTGACTAACTGATAGATAATGACTATGTTGCTGTTATTTTATGGAACTATTCATTTAATATACTGACCCTGCTTAAAGGCCAAATTATTAAGAATTAAGTTACAATACAACTAAATTGCTTGCATACGGAGCAGTAAATTATTATATTACTTACCTCTTTAGTGAGTGGATCAATTTCTAAGGGCATATGTTCTTTAGGACCTCGTAGAACAGACAAAGGGTACTTTTCGTGTTGATCGAATTGATTCTCAGTGTTGCCATTCTGAGGGGCACTGTTACCACTGCGAACAATTGCTTTGCCTTCCAGTGCACTGATAATTGCACTAAATGTCTTATGACTCTGACAACAGAAAAATACAAAATAGTGGAGTTATTTTACAATATTGTAATTTACAATTGGCTTAAGATACTCTTTTTACTACTATATACATAATAATGTATGTAGTAGTAAAAACCATATTTCAATCTACATCTTGCAAGCTATGTATGAACATCATTAGTAAAACCATATGAAATGTGTTGAAGTAAATGAGAAGTCCAGATAGTTTTTCAATTAATTTATATCTATTAATGTAGACGGCTTTTGATTTAAGTAGAATAATACAATACGAAAAATTACTATCTAAGGATGAAATCTATAAACCTAGTTTTTTTTTGTTAGTTTAGTTTAAGCGAAAACACGTTTTTTACACTAATCAATCAGATTTCACTTGCAATGCTAGATAGCGCGCATATTAAAAGTTATAACGACTCTTAGTATTTTCTCAACAAAATGTCTTCTACATCCTGCAATATATATTATTATAGGCAACAACTAACCTTCCACATGGTAGTCTTCCAAAGAGGGAAGAATCCAGTAAAGTTTGGTGGCTCCCGTCCTTGACTGAGCACATATATCGGTGTCTCCTGATCGCGCGCAGCGGGATCTAAGATTTTTACATTTCAAGTTAATATTTTTCGTTATAGTTTGTCGGATTTCTAACAGATTCAATATATTTTAAAATAAATGATGAGACACAACACAGTGAGCAGAATACAATACTTTCTTCAAGAAAGTTTGTAATTCTCAAATATTTTTATTAAATTTTAGAAAACAATATTATAAAGTAGTTATGATCGTGAATATAAAGTTAGCACAGAAACTTGTGACAATGACTAAGATTTAATATTAAAAAAGAAATCATACCATACGACAGGTAGGTCAGCGCAACATTCCTAGAATCTTCTTTGGTTCGCAGGCAGCAATGTGCTCCAAGCCAAACATATACTGCGCAATGGACGTCCAGAATACAACACATCTCGGGTGACACTTCGTACTGACTGAACGACAAAATTTCCTCGACTGAAATGAAAAAAAGTTACATGAGCCGATAGGTCTTTATCAAAAACAAATCTTGTAATATTGGTAAGTTAGGCATAGATTTGTTTTTTTTTAAATTTATTATGTGCAACGAATAGTAACATTATAAAACTAAAAGATAACAAATTTAATAATAATGTAACCCACAACGCTATTCTCCGATTATTTGATACAAAAGTAATAGTTATTACTTAAAATTTAGCCACATTTAATCTACAAGAATATTGTTAATGTTGTAGTCAATTTTTAATACAATTTCGTGTTTAATACAATATAACAATTTACAAGCATAGTGTCCTGGGGAGCTAATAGATACGTAGAAGAGACGAGGTGGTAGCGGACGTTGCATTTCCTCAAGCGGCGCCGGCACCAAGAGCTGACGACGGTCACCTAAAGCCAGCCAGAAGTCCGCCTTTTCTTTGCCTTCAACATATACAAAATCATTTCAAAAAAAGTAATTGAACGAGGCCTGGTATAAATACTTAATTGTACAACTTTTGAGATTTCACATTTGTACAATTTTTTTTGATTGTATAACTTTCGAGAGCCTCGTAGCTTAATGGTTTTAAAAGTATACCATGAAGCGAGAGGTATTGGGTTCAAATCCCGGTCCGGTCAATTATAAATTATAATTTAATCTATTTTTCTTAAGTTGACAAAGTTTGAATCTAGTATTTACAACATGTTTACACCACACAATTGCCAAGGTTTAAAACACGAAAACTTACCTTGCATAACTAAGACGTGCTCCGCGGCAGCCATGTTCTTAGCGACCTCTCGCTCATCGCCCGTCGCGGTGACAGCACACCAAACCCAAACTCTAACTCCTTCCCGCACTATGTAACAGGCCCCACGAGTGTTTGTGGACGCACAAACCTCCACCCCGCGAGCCTCGCGTGCGTACTGACCCGACACACGTATAAGTGCACGGGGCGGAGGGATGACGCGACGACCGCTTGCTGCAAGAAATTCAACTTCTTACTGACAAATTCATACTTAATCTGCTTTTTTATGGTATAGAGAACAACGGTGGGTCTCCTATATGGTAAAAGAACATCGCCATCCGTGGACAACCACTCCACAGTCAGCGCTTTGGTTGTGTTGCCGCTTAAGCGGTATAATTTTAACGGCCTCTGATATCGTCACTCACACAACGAAATTCAGAAGGTACAAATACCGTTTCAATCTGAGTATTCTGTGATCTCGTGGTATAACTTCGGAAGAGCCGGCCCAATTACTACGTCGGCATATGCTTCAACATGGCACGTCCATGGGTGAAAACCTCTTTTATAACATTCTTTAGCCGGCAACAAAACCAAGGCGGGGACTATGGCGCTGTTGTTCATGGACGGCAGTGTTCTCTTATCATATGTATGAGACCCAGCTACTCCATTGTCAGCCATAGAATTAAAAAAAAACATCTTTATGTAATTTAATTTTTCATTGAAAACACCGAAAATCTAATTAAAAATACATTATTCCTAATTGATATTTTTAAATATTAAAGATTTATTATTACTACAAAATTATTACTTACGGTCGTAATTTGTAGCAGTACCGCAATATGTAATCATCCGACCTTTGAATATTTGTAGGAAATGCGCCGGTTCCTTGCCTTGATATACCCAAGCCTAAAATATTGAAAAAAATTAGTATTAAGGCTATTATATTTTTTTAAATCATCTAGCAAAATAAATTCTAGTAACTTCGTCCTCTCTATCACTTTAACTGCTTAGTTTGAACTATATATTAGTTTTAAACCCATAAATTCGAAAATGACGTTTGAAATATTCATTTGTATGTTTACCTGGATAGGAAGACGCCCTAACTTTGTGTAAAGGTCTTTGGCTTCTTTAGCACCCAAATTCCTCAAATCATTTGGCGAAGAGCCACCCTAAAAGATATGCATATAAATAATAAAAAAACCTTATAAGAACTAATAGTATTACGTTCCTGTTTGTCATACAGGATCACCAAGTTCAGACACTATGAAATTAAGTACCAAGCGTTGTACACAAGCGTACACATAGTCTTGTACGTTAAAAACATGTTCATTATTTGTTCATTCCACTGTATGTAGATATTTATTTATGAAATATAACTAGATTTAATAGCCTAAGACCTCTGTAACCTGTTGAAATTGTAATAACAAATTATCATCATCATTTCACCCGTAACGCGTCCACTGCTGGACATAGGCCTCCCCCTTGGACCTCCATGCATACCTGTCGGAGGCGACCTGCATCCGGCGTCTTCCGGCGACCTTTATAAGACTGTCGTATGACGTCCTAAGATGCGCTTGTTGGTCCGTGGTCTCCAATTTTTGGGTCATCTGCTCTACATGCAATGTGGCCTGCCCATTGCCACTTTAGATTGCTAATTCGGCGGGCTATGTTGGTCACTTTAGTTTGTCTACGGATCTAATCATTTCTGATTCGATCACAGCATAGCTTTCCATAGCCCGCTGAGCAACCCTGAGCTTTGAGCTGAGGTCGATGGTGAGAGACCACGTTTTCGCGCCGTAAGTCATTACTAGTAACACACACTGGTTAAAGACCTTTATTCTCCGTCAGAAAGAATAACAAATCAATATTATTTATTAGACTTTCGTGTACTTAAATGTTATAAATTTTTAAGCTTACCATCCAATAGTATATTATAGTTTGATCTCCTGTCGGAGTATGATATGTGTACAGCGCGATGTAACAATCTCGATCGTAGAAAACAGCTTGTTGCGGCCGCTCTAACTCTTGAAGCGCGCTTCTATCACGCCCTATTTCTTCCTCTTGCCACACTCGCCACATACGTAGAGAACCAGAGCCGTCGTCTGGAACCTGGGTCTGAAATGAATAGGCTTTGTTTTCTTATATCTTATTATAACAAGACATTTTATTCCTGTCAGTTTCAGGTGAATTTATAACATATTTTATTTTTACTTTTGAGATGACTGTCAATATTTTAAATTACATTCGTGGTATTTTTATGAATACAATGTTATAAATTATGTTTACTTCATACAATAAAGTATATTTGTAAATTAAGCCTTTGGTGCAACGGGCTCCACAAATCGTCATCTGAGCGCCTATTTTGCGTAAGCCTTTAAGTTTATAGAGAAATTAAAATGTTTAAAACAAATTCAGTAAAGCTATATTTACCTCAGCCGCTAACCAAGCGTTTGTCGCAAGATTGACCGCGTCCAACTTCGTAGTAGCTGATCTAGCAGAGCGAAGCCTTACATCTCGTCGCGAGTCACTCCAGTTCCATTTATGGAATAGAGCCGCGAACTCTAACGGTTCACGCCCAGATACAGTCACTGATACGGGAACACTGTATCGACGGGCTTTTGCCAACCCTCGTGCTGCAGCTAGCGCCGACCTGCCTCCAACTTTGGAAGCGTTTGATCCCACCCAAGCCCAGACTCCACGAGATCCAGCGTCTATTACGTAAATACTCTGAAACATAAGAAGTACCTTATTTATAATTAAACAAAAAATAAGGCAATTTTAAAGATTTTATGCCGCGCTCTATAACTCTGTGAAATCAGCTGACAGCAGGTATTCCAAACCAATACAACTTGGGAACCTTCAAAAAAAGAGCGTGCCTATCCTATAAAGGCCGACAGCGAACTCGCGGCCCTGAAAAAGCTTGGGGTATCCATGGGCGGCGCTTCGTTTATCCTAGGTGAGCCTCCTGCTCGTTTACCACCGTTAACATAAAAAAAGCTTGTACCAGGATTGGCGGTGTAGATTTTGCTATAAAATCAACACGCGATTTCTTCTTGAGTAAACTATTTATTTACAATTCTGAATTCAAATGACTTATGCAATCACTTTGCCAATTTATCATTGAAATAATGACACCATATTGACTTATAATTCTTTTAAAAGAAAATTTTACTAAGCATCGCCTTTGTACGTATATACTTACATCGTCGTTCAAATCAGCTCTATAGAGCGGAGCTCGTTTAATTTCTTCCAAGCGAGCCGCATGTTTCTGTGAGAGTACGACTGGCGTGGTTCTAGTCGTTTTCGAAGACTTATAGAGCCTAGCAGGTCGTGGTGGTTCTAGAGTTGCAGCGATTGGTCGGACAGAACGAGAACGAAGATCCAAGACTGAGTCTAGAAGGGTCTTGTCAGCTGCCGGCAAGGTTTGCTCATAGCCGTCGTGAGCAATAGTTATACGACGAGACATCATAATCTTATCACCACCGCGAGCCATTCTATATGCGATCTGCAATGCAAATAAAACTTATAGTTAAACAGGAATGGAAGAAAACAGCTTAACCTAACGTCAAAAACTACCTTCGTAACTTGTTTGGGTTTCCAGGTAAAACATGTTATTAAAGCGTGATTAATTATATAGCAAGTTGAAGTGGCAATGGGCGGACCACATCGCTCGATGAACCGACAACCGATGGGGAAGAAAGGTTCTCGAGTGGCGACCGCGTACCGGAAAACGTCACCACAGAGTGGGACGTCCCGCCACACGATGGAAAGATGATCTCACGAAGGTCGCGGGCAACCGCTGGATCGCTCAAGATCGCAACAGGTGGGCGTCTTTGGCGGAAGCCTATGTCCAGCAGTGGACTTGATAGGCTGATCATGAATTAATTATATTATATATAAATTAAAAATTAATCTTAGCGTAGACAACCATATGGCTACCAATTTATTACTGCCTAGATCAAATTGGTTCTAAGGGAAAGGAACCATTTATAAGATGTTTACCTTAGCACCAAATATCTTCTCGATGAGATTAGCTGCTCGACCTAGCCACAAAACAATTAATGCCGGTGTATCCAGAACAAAGACTCCGTCGGAAGTAAGGTGACACCACGAGACAGGTTCAAGTTGTAGTAGCACAGGCCTGCGCCCACGCACTCTATATAAACGGTTACCTCCGTTCATATTGGCAGCGGTGCAAAGGATCCTGAAATGAATTAATTTTCTATGAGTAGAAATGTTAAAAACGTTATTAAAAAACTTTCTTTGATTTATATAAAAATTCATTTAAGAAGTTATATGAGATATTATTCTATAGATAAATAGTATTTTATATATTTAAGAGCGAAGTTGTTGCTTGATAAGTATGGTAGATAAAACCAAGCTAATAGGTACTAAACTTAGTTTCTTATGAAAAAGATACCAATTAAACTATGTATATATTTATAACTATGAAGTGTTGCTATCTCTATATAAAATTACACTTTGAACAAAATTCATCCCAGATAAGAAAGTATGTGTATTTTTTTCTGTAACAACTCCTACCTTATTCCATCACGAAAGTAGGAGAGCAACCTGGGTGACTCCTTTGTAGCAGTCTCCCTGTGAATGACCAATGGCGCACCAACGTGAGAAGCAAGTTGTGTGGCTCGACTTAGAGCCAGCGTTCCCGGCCCGCTGCGATCACCCGCCCAAGCGTGTATGTGCCGCTCAGCGCATTCTCCACCACTGGTCTCTTTAATCTCACGTCGCTGAAATTATTAACAATATAAAGCCTTATAATACAATTAAGGCATACATTTAGTAAGATAAATATTTTTTCAATTAATTTAGATAATTATGTTAAAATTAAAGAAACCCCAATTAGTAATAATTTTTTGAGAATCAATATCAATAATAAACATATTTTATCCTTAATATATAATCTAGAACGTTCGGACAGGAAATTTTGGGCGTCTCATGGAAATGAAGATTCAGATTGATGGTAGGTAAATCAAGAGCAAAAATGGTACATGGAATCTGTGTACTAGCTTTGACTCGCATTTTAAATTTTTCCTTAGTATCAT